>JANIJG010020006.1:0-31618 GCA_024611175.1 Megaceryle torquata | reverse complement strand
AACCCCCCTGATGGTAATTACATCACCATCACCACTGATGTTGTAGAGCAGGCACCGGGGGTCCCAGCCTGGGCCCCACAGTGGACAGGAGCTGTTCAGGAGTTGGATTCAGGAACACGGGATCGAAGGCAGAATGGACAGAGTTCTCCTTGGATACTCTGAGGAAGCAGTCCAAGAGGGAAGAAGAGCCAGGAAATAGGAAAAACCCTATAGACCCCTCAATCCCTCTGCTTTATACCCAATATGACATATATGGGATGGAAACCTCATTGGTCAGTTTGGGGTCACCTGCCCTGTCTGCTTCTCCCTGCAGGTGCAGCCTTTCACTTTCCTGCACCCCCCAGTCTGTTACACAAGATTCCACAGTGGTCTTGGTCTGCACACCAACCCTTGATAGTAACTCTAAACATGGGGTGTTATCACTGCTCCCAGCAGACACTGTCTGTGAAAAAAGGCTGCTAACTTCAGAAAGTGCAGTTAGTTAGAAGTACTGAACTGAAAAGTAAAATCACTGAACAGAATTAGTTCTGTTTTCACTCAAACCAGGACACATTTAATACCTATAATTTACACTGATGGTGTTCTGACTTTCTAGAATCCTAGATATTCACATTTTAGTCCTTTAGATAAAACAAGTAAGACTATAGGGAAATTAGATCTTTGCTTGTGAACAGCTACAGCACCTACCATTTAGCCCCTCAGAAGAAAAATTTGCTTTTAGTAATAACAGAGTTGATGAACCCATGCTTTCTTGTACACAAAGGTGCATCAGTTCAGCTAACAATGTGAGACAAACCTGAAATGAGACAGCACAATGTGAATAGACATGCTTTTCAGGTTTCATTGTAGTGCAATAAGAACAGCTTTCAACTAAATCAAAGCAATAAATCTGGAAGCCAGAAGCAGAAATGAAACAGTGCCACACCAATTTAAAGAAATAAGTGCATAGATTTAGATAGACCTTAATATACAGAACTTTGTTTGTACCACTATAGTAATTAAAAAAAAATCGTGAGAAGACTGACTTTTCAGCAATGCAAAATACCTCCATTTGTCTGGGAAAAAATGATGCCTAATCTCATGCTGTTGAGATAGCTGGCTTTTTAGTGCTGAATTCAATAACAGGACCCTAATGCCTACTATGTGTAATATAGTAGAAATACCTGAAGAATTAGTAAAAAAAGAAAAGATCTTGGCCATTGAAATAACACTGTGGCATCCAAATTAGTGCTTGATAATGCCTTCAACCAGTACCAGTCTTTATAAGGGGAAATACCTAGATTTAAGAGGTAAAATTATGAACTTGTTATTAAAGATCAAAATCAGAAATTCCCTCTAGGAAACAGTTGTCACAAGGCTGCGAGTCCATATTTATATGATATCAATGATACAGTGCTAATGACATCTGGTAATAAAATGACCATTCAACTAAAAATGAGATAGGACTCATAATGTGTTTTTAAAAGAGATTAGCATTCATTTTCTCAAAGAATGTTCTCTGACTTTTGCTTGAAATTAGGTCATGATTTCCTTACTCTGCAATCAGCTAACATAAGCACCAGTTACAAGTCAGTCAGATACATAATGCAAGCAAGCACAACTTCATCCAACTGAATTATTTGAACATTAGACTTTAAGAAGACAAAGCTCTACAAAACTCCACTCAAGCATATGGCAATATACATTTAGGAAGATGTTAACCTGTCATCTCCTCATGCATTGTGACAGAAATGTTGACTCTTGCTAAAATCTCATACTTTTTTGCCAACAGTTCTCCAAGTGTTTTGAGGTTAACAACTTAGAATGAATTCAAAACCAGTTTTTTATTCTTGCTTTGCATCCACATACTGTACAGTCAGGTCAATTTGTTGCCCTACTGAAACACACATATGTGGACAGTGTAAGCTTTCCACTTCTTCCTTCCAACTGAAGTTTTCTAGTGTTCTTAGTAATGGAAATAGCCAACATTTTCAAGACTGATGTCTTGGGTTACATGTGGATTCAAACAATGTGCAGGTGTCAGACTGTATAATTTTTCTTTGTCCCATCTGTAAAACAAGAATTTTAAGAAATGTGATTTCTTCTAGAAGAGCAATGATGTATTTATTTAGAAGACTAGTATCACTCAACTGTAGATCACTCTGGTCTGATGTGCAATGGTTTAAAAACAAAAATTATCTAAAGTCAATATGGAACTAAGAGAAATTATTTGACTATGAGACTGACTGCAATAAATATGATGAAAGATTGGTTAATAGGCATAATCAAAGATTTTGATTAAAATGACCATTACAAAAGAATACTTCGAACAGATTTAGGATTTGATATGTTATCTCTTCTCCAGCAATTTGTCATGGAGGAGGTTCATTCACAGCTCTTGATAAACCCAATGCTTCCTGTCGACACACCTCCCACCAAATTTCCTTAAAGCATTATATGAAAGTTGATTAATTTACTTGGATGTGGTTATGCCAGGGAAACAGACAAGCTTTTGCTTAATTCAGATATTTATAATATTTATTTTTCTAACTAAATTTAACAAAATAATAATCCCTGAAATTAGTAAATCATAAAAATAAACTATCAATACTTAACAACAAGTAACACGACACACACATACATACACACACAGAGAGTAATACCTTTATTTTTGGTTACTGTTATTTACTTTATCATGTTTTGATCAATCTGGTCCCCATTATCAAGGAAGAAAATTTACAGCTTCCTTCCACCAGGCATTTTTAGTTCCTCTCTTTTATGGCCAATAGATAAAACAGTTGCTATATACACATTTGATTTTGGTCAGATCATGGTGCTCCTGAAACAAACATGGGATACACACAGCACAGATTTATGTCATTAAGCAATTAGGTTGGAAAAGACCTGAGATCAGGAAGTCCAACTATTAATCTGACACTGCTGAGTCCACTACTATACCATGTCCTTAAGCACCATATCTACATTGCCTTTTAAATGCTTTCAGGAATGGTGACCTGGAGCATGTTTGAGCAGCTTGATCTAGTGAAAGGTTCCCCTGCCCATGCCCAGGGGATTGGAACTAGATGATGTTTAAGGTCCCTTCCAACCCAAACCATTCTATGATTCTATGATGCTTCAAATATGATTGCTGCTGTCACCAAAGTAACCTTCAACTAGCTGCGTTTTAGATGTGAAGGAGTGACCTTTCAGAAGAATACTGTAAAAACTTGGATACATCCATTCTTTCCTTTGCTGGATCACTGAAAATGTAAGAGGGAGTAGTATCAGCAGGAATGACAGAAAATTACTTATCCTATAGCAGCTCATAGCCCACAAACTCAGGCCCTTTGGATTTAGATTCCCTGACATGAGTGATGTAAATGAGTGATGCTGCCCCTAAGCAAAAGGACCAAAGTGGAAACAATCATCTACTGTTCTGCTGGAAAGACTGTATATTTCACCTTCTGTTTCTGTACAGTGATGAAATCTAACCCCCAAAAGATTTTCTCAAAAACCTTAAGCATTTCTGAATTATCTGGTCATTTTTGGTTTTATTGAAAATTTAAGAAAATGTTAGGGCAACCAGATCTGCAGCTTGCAACAACAGTATTATCTGTTGAAAATGCTTATTTTGACAGGTTCATCTACTATTAGTTACTATAAATGACCACCCTATAAGTTACTACAAAACCTCTGTTATCTTATGCATGTGAATGTTAAGAAAAATTAATCTTATTAAGCTATTCATATCTCTAGAGATATTTTATATTTATATAAACCTTATCTGATAATCTAACTACAAAATTGTCTAAAACCAGCTAAATCCTGGCTTTCCAAGATCAACAGTATGAAGTATCTTTTGATTGTTATCTCTTTATTTACATATTTATTGTGTAAGCTATTATGTAAATAATGTTAAAGAAATATTGTGCTGTATATGTACTAAATCACAGAAAATTGTTATTCAAAGATCAAGAAAAAATATTTTAAAAGCACATAAAATTCAAAAGAACAATGTAAATAAATATATTTACATAGATTTTAGAAAATATCTAGTAAAATCAAGTGACTTCCTGGTGTATTGTAATTGCAACACTGTTATGAAAGTCTACATTCTTTCAACCTTAGCACCATATGGGATGGAATCATTCACTCTGTGGTAGCTGTGCTGATGTGATGACATGAGCACATAATCACAGTCTGAACAAGAGGAATTAGGAGATAAATTCTATGGCCCAGTAGTTGTGCAGTAAGTCTGTGAGCAGGCAGATACAGCTTCTAGATCATTCCCTCAATACAACTTTCCTACCCCCCCCCCTGTGTTTGTTGTTTGTTATTGTTTGAAATGGTAGGAGCATTAGGTTCCAAACTTAGTATTTGTGCTATATATTTCTACTGTTAATTAGTTGGTAACAGGAAACACATAGTGAGGAGACACCATAAGATGCAGAGCAAGAAGTTTAGGAGCTCCCCCTGTCCAGTGGAAGAGAGGGAGTGATAAGGTGGCTTGGTGGGCAGCTGGCAGCCAGTCAAGGTTAAGCCACTGCAATAGAAGGTAGACACCTCTGGTGTCATCATAATTGCTGGAGGTCTATAAGCCCAGTAAAATTCACAGAGAGGTTTGGCAAACCGGACATGAGGAGAATAGTTCACTTGTCATGCATAGGCATCTCAGGCCATTGGAAAAACCCTAAGTACCTGATGTCTAGCTACCACTCCAGGAGAGTACAGCTCCTCTAGGTTAGTTCCATAGATGTTTTCCTCATCTATATGTCTTAGATGCCCAGAAGAACCACATATAGTACTAGATAACTAGGGGTGGGTGACTGAATTGAAACCCCCAGGTATTCATTTTAGGAAGGTATGAATATCTCTCGCTGCAATCTTCATTGATTTTAATGACCAGATTTTCATGAGTTATAATGGGAAAATAGACACATAGCTCATGGATAGAGAGATATATGTGTCTTTATCTCCTGCATTTTATTAATCCTATCTGAAACTCATCTGTAATATTATAAGACTACTTTAATAAAACAGTCCCTTTTTCTCATCAGTCACTGTGGCACTTCTGTTAGGAGCACCTCTAATAGCATCTGTAACTTGTGTAAAGTACCCTTGTTCTGGGACCTTACCTGAAATCACTGGTAACAATCTCCTTTTCCTTGGAACTGTCATTCTTTTGTCATTAACATCTTGGGAAATGTTGACTGAGAAGATAGTCAGTGCATGTTGCCAAGCAGGAGAAACTAGGCAACTTCTTACATTTACACTATATGAGAATGGCTAAGAACTATCAATTTCATATGAATAATCCCAACAGCTTTTTGAATTTATTATATTTTGTATCAGAGTGTTTTGTAGAAAAAATATGTGACAATGTTATATTTTTGCAATATCAGAAAAATATTTTCATTCTTGGTTAGCAAAAATTAATGGAATTTTTTATTTTGTATTACAGCAGAAATTTTATATTGGGATTTCTGATAGAGAATATAACCTTAAAATATATTTATTAATAGATTTTCCTCATCAATATTAATTTTAATGTTAATCAACATTTTAATGGTAATTTTAATGTTAAGTAGAATATGAGGAATATGAGACTCTGAAAAGAATTCTTATAGGTTTTTGTCTCTGCAGTTATTTTTCTTTAATCATGCTTTCATTCTGTGCAATGCTTCCTTTTTTCTATGACCTCTTTGCTTCCTTCTACTAGTGAAATACTACATCATGTATGTTAGACCATTCAAGAACTATCCCTTCATACGAGCCTGTGGGACTTCTCCAAAATTGGCACCATTCAAGTTTCACAGATCTGTAGTTGTAGTCTTTCATGTCTTCCAGGTATATTAGTCTGAAAGTATCTCACTGTGCCAGCAAGGACCTAATTTACAGTGAATAAATCATTTTTTACACATTCAACATTTCTGTGATTTCAGACCAGTGTTTGCCAGGATGGGTAATTTGGAGGTGGAGCTGATATTCTTTGTCTAAAGCTGTGAGCTATGAGTGCTTTAGCCTGATTTCAGCCCTGATCCTGTCCTGATGATTTTAATTTCTGCTTTGATCTCAGCCATGTTGTGTCATTATAGATGGACCTGACAGTCTGGGTTATAGCTGACTCTGGTCAATATTGCCAGCCTGCTCTGCTTTTCACTTCTCGAGCACTGTAGCCTTGTGCCCTTGTTGGAGAGAACCCTGCCCTAACAGTGCAGTTACTAGTTTGGGCTCCCAGCTCGCCTGTCCTTACAGAGCAGTCAGTCCTTGCTGCTCCTCAATAAAGGCAACAACTTTGCCTCTAAATCTACAAAACCATTCTCTTTCATATTGTTGAATAAACATATAAAATTACTTATAACCCATTTGTGCATGTACTCAGAGACATTCGGGATATCCAGAAAGTAGTAACTTCTTTAAGGAGTGAAGTGATCCAAGTGCCCAAGTGACGGTGAACTGATGATAGTCTTCAAGCTGTGTCTGAATAGCAAATACCATGAAAACAACATTTTTTTGAGAAAGAAACCCAATAAATTCACATTATTGTTCACCACGGAAAGGAAAACAAGTGACTGCTTAGCTGATTGAAAAAAAAAAACAGAAAAGCAAATTCTACAGGATAGTTTCCTAGTTTTGTGTTTCTCTGAGTTCACCCAGTAAAAATAAGCTTTGTACAAGATCATGTCTTGTCAAACAGCAAGTTTCTGCACCTTGTGTGTTCCCACTCAAAACAGAAATAATTTATCACGGAGGAAAAAAAAAAAAAAGTTATTACTGTTATGAGCAACCTTGTCTGATAGTAACCACTTTAAGAGCCACAAGGAAGAGAGAAACATTAATTTTTCTTCTCGGGCATCCCAAGCATTAATGTATAGCTTCAAGACAGTTAATCTTTCCCTTTTTTGTTCCTGCCAGTCCTACAATCTTTTTAGGGAAAGATGTATTGCAGCATCAGCCAAGAAAAATGAGTAAGTCATTTCTTTTCCATGGAAGAGGAATGAGTGATCTATCCATATCAAGAAATAAAGATGAGTAACGAAATGAATACTTAATTCACTAAAAAGTGATAAAAAAAAGGTGATATTTTGAAATAGGAAAATAAAGAATAAAATAGACAAATACATTCAACAAAATATCAATGTAAAGAATTAATTACACTGGTTTAATTTGACTAAAGTAATTTTCTCATATAGTTTTATTAAAAATTATGTTCACATACAGACTAAGGAACAGACAAAGATTATTAATTCACCAGAAAATTAAGATGTCAGTAAAATGATATCTTCAGCATTAAGGTCTTGGAGAAGAAATTCTTATTTGATTATACTCCAATTTTAGAATCTTTGGTAATATGCACAATAATTTAGCTGATATTTCTGAAACCTGATGGGAAGATTTCTTTATCTAGAATGCTAAAACAACTACTTTTTAAACCATTTAATAAGGGTCAAATGTACAAGAGGGGGAAAGGGAGTCAGTGCATTGTTGCTTTTTTTTCTGAATCCAGGACAAGTTGTAAGTAAATGATCTTGCTGCCCTTCAGAGTTAAATTCTAGATAATAAAGAGATGAGGTACTCTCTGATGTCAGCTGAAGACAGCCAAAGCAGAGCAGAGAGAATGAGATAAATGGTCACGCATATCAAGATGATATGTTTTAAAATAAAATTAATTAAAAAAAACCCCAAAACAAAACAAAAAACCAAACCAACAAACAAAAAAACCCCAAAAAAACAAACAAAAAAACCCCCAAGAGCCAAACAAACACACAAAACTGCCCTAACCTTCTAACAGAGGGACATTAAACAGAACCATACTGGAGTTCTTTTTTTCAATATTAACAGTGAAATAATTTATCTAAATTTTTAATGTCAGTTATGTAACCTTTAAAATATAACAATCCAAGTAAATTCTGTATTAGAACTAATTCTAGTCTAAAAATTGATAGTGATCACTGCAAGTGATCATGCTTTTATTAACCTTATGTGGAAACCAGCAACACACAGTTACACAGTAACAGTAACTCTGGTGCATACCAGGAACTGGTTTTGCACACATACAAATAATTATAGGCTAGTCAGTTGATAAATAGAAACTAAAGAGAAAAATTATTAGGAACCACTTAAGAACACTTACCAGGTTCTTAAAATACATGGTTGCCTAAATCCTTGTGGATTATTTATGATGATTTTTAGATAATGAATACCTGTACATATATTCCAATTAAAATACTGAATTACTCACTCCAATAGAATCCTTGAACTTCAGTCTAAATTTGTTCATCTTCAGCTTTCACATTTGGTGTTTCTTCCAACATTTTCTGCTAGACTTAAAAGTGTGGCCAGCAGGTCTAGAGACATAAATCTCCCCCTATACTCAGCAGTGGTGAGGCCTCACCTTGAGTACTGTGTGCAATTCTGGGGCCCTCACTTCAAGAAGGATATTGAGATGCTGGAGCAGGTCCAGAGGAGAGCGATGAGGCTGGTGAAGGGACTGGGAGGGAAAGTCTTATGAGGAGAGGCTGAGGGAGATGGGATTGATCAGCTTGGAGAAGAGGAGACTCAGGGGGACCTTATCTCTACAGCTACCTGAAAGGAAGTTGTAGTCAGGTGGGGGTCAGGCTTTTCTCCCAGGCAACTAGTGACAGGACAAGAGGGCATGGCCTGAAGCTGCACCAAAGGAGGTTTAGGTTGGATATTAGGAAGCACTTCCTCACGGAAAGAGTGATTAGACACGAGAATGGACTGCCCAGGGAGGTGGTGGAGTCACCATCCCTGGAGGCGTTTAAGGATTGAACGTGGTGCTTAGTGACATGGTCTAGCTGATGTTGTGGTTCTGGGTCATAGACTGGACTTGATGATCTTGGAGGTTTATTCCAGCCTCAAAAAAATCTGTGATTACAGAAATCTATTTCATTAACATCTCTGCATCTGTCAGATAAACTCATTCTCATAAAAGTAAAATGAAGTTGTTTTGGCAAGACATATTTTAAAAAACTATGGGGAGAGTAACATTCATTACATTAACATCTTATTTTCTCAAGAGTAATAACATTTGTATAAGCCAGCTGTTTAATTTTTGAAGCAACGCAACAATCATAGTGAGCAATTTTGGAGATGGGCTGGACATATTTCTGAAGTGTGCACTATATTCAAATGCTATGACTAAAAGTAACTCAGGAGCTCATCTGTGGAAGCCTTGGCTCCTGGGAAGTGTGAGATTAGATTAGATGATTGCAGTTATTCCTTATTTGTTAAATAGTTAAAAAACAGTTGCTTAGATGAAACAATCTGTGAAAATACTGAGTATACAGTAAAAAGCTACCACACCAGGAAACACTGAGCATACAAACTATCATCAATGGACCAAATCATTGCTTAATGACCGCAAGAAAAATTCTCCTCCAGGTAACTAGTCCCTTCAAGTCCAAGCATGAGGAGGTTTAAAAAAACCCAACCAACCAAAAAGAAAACAAACAACCAAACAAAAAACCTACAAACAAACAAACAATCAAACCAACAGGAGAATTTACAGCTGATTTTCAATGGGCGTTGTATCATGATTACATCATGTCTCATACATTAGGTGTGCTAGAGTCAAATTTAGTGACCCTTATTAAGCAATACAAGAAGCAGTCTTATAGAAGGTGAAAAATGCTGTTCCAAAACTCCTCTGGATTTTCCCTTGAGAGGATACACAGAAGACAGGCATAAACCAAGGTAGTAGTTAAGTACAGTCTTGTGTTTTCTTGTAACTTGCCTAATTTCAGCTCCATGGGTGTGATGTGAAGCAATTTTTTTAAATTTATTTCTGGTTGGGAGCACTTCTGTCATAGACATAGCTCCGGACTCTGACAGTCTGTTTCTTATGCCAGCATCAAGGTGTAGTGCTGACTTAATGCATAAGATGAAAAGATGAAAAGGCCTGTTGGGTGCTGCGTGTACCAGTCAGCTGCACTTTGATAGCTGTAAGCATCTTTTTAGTATTTTGGAGTGGACCAAATGACCACAATAATTATGCAGTGTTTTGCAGTGTTGAAGACATTCTTTGCTATTGACTACCATGCGTTTGTCAGTCTGAGTAAATGCACTGCTATGCTACTCTTTGGTCCTAATACATTAGATAATTGTTCTACTACAATGATAAATATTAATCCTAACATTTTAATGGAAGTTTTAATGTTCCCAAGGAGAAGTATCTTCTGTGTAACCTAAAAGCAACAGACTTCCTCTCTGAAGCTTCCATTTGAATGTATTTCAACCTTTGATTCCACCAACAACTTAAACACACTCATTAATTTTAAAAATAAGTATTACCTTTTGCACACATTTCCAGCTTAGATGGTTTTGGTTGGGTTTTTTTTTTTGCTGATTACATCTCTAGGTCTAGGAAAATTCACTCCTTAGAGGCAGCTTAGTCTTTGAATCCTTTGTCAATCAGTAAGCAAAGGAGTGCAATTCACACCTTATCTTTCAAAAGCTAAGTCCTGATGTGAGGTGAATGTATACAATAAATTGTGTACAATAGAGCAATTTGAAATTACATATTAAGGACAATTATTAGACTTTTCCCTAATTATAGTTTGAGGCTCATTTAAAAGGCATCAGGGGAATGAAGCACTGTAAATTAAGCTGATAGGTATTACATCATTTAAAGGCTGTATATCTGCCTGCTATATACTGTGTTGTGATTTCAATGAATTCTTGTGCTAAGTTACAAGATGTTGTGTGTGTATTAAGGGGATGGAGACCCCAGGCAAAACACTTAGGAGTAAATCCTGTAGGAGGCATTGTGTATACAGCATGAGAATGTGCCCTGACATTTAGTGCATGGTGAGTTAAAAAAGTCAAATTCCTTATCTAACCTGAGCTTCTTTAACAAACAACACCTTCAGAAATTAAGTATGCCTCTAGAAGGCCAGTTATGGGATACATACTGCCAAAAGCATTAGAAGGGTATATGTAGGTGTCTAAGATAATCATTATGGAAATACATAGCTTTACAGGGTGACTGTTATTCTTAGATTAAAGCACACTTCATTAAAACAAAACAAAACAAAACAAAACAAAACAAAACAAAAACAAACAAAAAACCACAACACCCCCCCCCCCAAAACAAACAAAAAAAAACCAAAAAAACCCCTATAATTTCATTTGTGTCTGACCCTCCATCCATTTTGTCTTCTTAGAGTCTTATGTCTAATATTAGTCCAGTTATTAAATGGTAAAAATGCAGGATGGTTTATATCTTCTGATACTGGTTTTATTTATTTTCTCAGATACAGTAAAACATTCAAGGTGTTTTAATAGAACATTGTATAAATATTATGCTGTATTTTCAATTTATTTTCTTTTATCATCCCATTTTCTCTGTCATCAGGATTCAGTTTGTTATTGAAGTTGGGTTTTTTTTATTATATAAAATTTATTTTCCACCTCCTGAGATACTGGTTTTCCTGACCTCCAGTATCCTTCCTTTTTCCTATAGAGCTTATATTTTACAGTCTCAGAAGAAAGTTTTAAAAGTAGATGAGTCTTAACTAGAGAATCATTCCAAAATAATATTGTTGTTCATCTTCATTAAAACCTTTTGATGTAATAGTGATTGTACTGGAGCTGACCTGGGAGAAGAAGAAATGCAGAAGTCTCTGCCCATCTTGAAAGACACTGTGGGTAATTTAGGACAAATAGAAAATCCATATGAAGTTTCAAATAAAATTATCAAGCACAATTCATGATAAATTATTTTTCCTGTCTTATTCACACATAAAAAATTTACAATTGTTACTTTTTCCTAAAAGTCCTTGAAATTAAGTTTTATTGGAGAAAAGGAGAGGGAAAATAACTTACCTTAGCTGCTTCACATAGTACTCAGCTGCATTTTTATTTTTCTAATATGAAAGGCTTACTCCAATCTCTGCAGCTGTTATTCTAATTGGATGATTTCCTGTTTGAAATGCAGAATAATTTAACGTGACTAGCAGTTGTTCAGGGAATCTCCCTTTCTAGGACATAATTTAATCTGACATATTCAACATTCATCAGATATTCAACAACTTTTTAAACTGATTACTGCTTCCTCCATCACACTCCAAGTTCCTTGACTTCCACTTATGAGCTCCAATTTAGAGTTTGATTATTAAAATGAAACTAAGGAAAAATCAAGCTTTTTTTTTTTTTAATGTGATTCCTCAAACTGTATGCTACATGCACATGCAGTCCTCTGTAGTATTTGCTTGATTCCTCATCTTCTGTGATGAAACAACAAGCTCTCTATTTGGTGTTTTACCTTTGCTGAGAGTAGGATGGTGGTGTGGGGGAAGTTCATGTTACATATAGTTAATATCATCAGAACTTATCTGGTGGAACAGTGAATTTTTATCAAAAGGGACAACAGATTCTTTTGAGTCATGAATCACATGAAAGTGTCAGCTTTTGCAAGAAGTGCAAATAATAAAAAAATATTATTTCTTTGTACAACCTCAAAACATAAAAGTCCATGTGTGATTTAGTAGGCCCAAAGCTTCATGTTAGTCAGGTCATTTTGAAATCTGAAAATGCTGAATGTGTGAGAGAGAATATTCCCCCTGCTAAGACAATTACTCAGGCACGTGGCCCTCCAAGGAACCCAATTATATCTGCCTCCTGGCAAAACACTGCTTACCATCTGACTTTTGGGGAAGGGCTGGATTTTTTTATTTAGTTTTATGTTTGGTTGGGTTTTTTGTCTCTCATTGTATCATGCATGTCTACAGCATTTTCCTCTTGGTAGGGTAAAGCCATGAGTTTTTCTCTATATCCCCTTGAAAACATGAAAATTCTTTCTCAAGTAGGAAAATTACCCATGTATGTCTCATTAATGTTAATGAAGAGTTACTTGGTTTAGCACCTATACCTGCAGAATAAACTCTTGAGTGGTAGGTAAAAGAAAAAATAATTTCATAAAGACTATGCAATAGGCTTTAAATGAGCCAGTGAGGTTTATTTTGTGTGGAAAAAATCTGGGAAGCATTTACTGAACCATAATGGGAACAGTTCATTTGAGGTTTCAACTAGAAACTTTCCTCCTTCGTAAAAATGTCTGGGGCATGAGCAGCTCATTTTAAAAAATGGCTCAGGAGATAGATGAGACAAATAAGATTTCTTAAGAAAAGCCATGTATGTCACTTTAACTCAAATAAAGGAAACACCTGAAAAAATCAAACTTAAAAAATATATGCTAATAATATATGCTAATACCACATTCACGTGTGTTTGTGGTGAAGGAAATTAAAACACCTCTTCAAGAATAGTTTTCTAGCTGTTAACACTTCCTAGTTGGGCACTTATCAGACTTCAGACGAAAAGTGGTAACCTTCTCTTGTTTCAAGCTGTCATTCCTATTTTACCTTACAGTGCTATCAGGCAAGTTTTTGCTCAGAGGTACAAATTAAACAGGAGCTCAGAAGTTGAAAGTAAAAGCTGCCTGGAGTATAAAATATTGAGGGTGATTTTCTTCATTATTTCTGAGGGGAACAACATATTTCAACTGTGGGCAATCATTGGACAACTGTATATACAGTTACATACATATTTCCTTTTTATATTTTGTATTTATTTCTTACTAAAATTACCAAATTTTGCCAGGTCAAGCCTGAAAAATTGACAATACTTTCTCTAAAAGAAATTGGCATGTTTGTGAACAATCAAAGTGAGAGTGCTGTAAAAGTGTCCCCTCATAAAGCTACTCATTTTACAGCACAAAATCCACTTTTAGCTGTGCCCAGGTAGAGTATTTATCTGAGTAATGCACAGGGTATGCAGATATCTTACAGCTTTATCATCACTTTGAGTAGTCAAGATTTATTTTTTAATTCACACTTGATTGGTTTTTTTATTTTTATTAATTTCTTACTGATTTTAATTGTGCTAACATGCATGATGAAGGAAAACATTTGTGCAATATTGAGATGTACTAAAAAATACCCCATATAGATATAAAGCAATATACTGAGTGTCTTAAGGCTGCCATGAAGGGGACTGAACTTGCTACTCCAGGAGGTACTTTTTGGCTGTGCTTGTGTTACCGAGTAGTGACAGACCAGTTGGAGTGGATCATTGGTAAGGAAAATATTTGGTGGTGAGGTTCTGGAATGTTTTCTATTTTTCTTTACTTTAGATTTACTCTGCTTTGAGTGACCACTGGCTGATGGAGTGCACTATCCATCCTCCTGGAGCTCCTCTTCCAGTTTAACATCATTTATGAAGATATGTTCATAATCTCCAAGACCACTCTGTGTTGTGAACCAGAATCCAGGGAAGAGCAAGACATTTACTTGGGAAGAATGCTGCTGGCCCTGTCAGATGGCTAGTTAGATGTAACCTGTTAGCCCATTGTTTCTACGTGACACTAGTAATATATTGCTACTGAGATATCTATGCCATGTTTCAGGTCTGGTTTTGAGAAATAAATCAGTGTTCTTTGATACTCTGCTAAATAATCTTCTTACCCCATCTAAGATTAAGAAAATATTAGGTGAACTGGATTGACAACCTTCTTGCTGACTGGGGACAATATTTTGGCTCCATTTTTCTTCAAAGGAGGCTAAATGGAATTTTCTAAGGACATCTTCTTACAAAAGAATTGGCTTTTTAAAACTGTCATCAGTTTCTTCTGAACTTTAGATGTTTTTAAAAGCATATTACAGATGTGGTTGTGCATGGAAAATCAGTTAGCAGAGATTTAGAGCTAGTTAATGAACACTGTTTTAGAGAGCTTTTATTTAGTAAAATTAGATGGCATTGCTTTAATCTGTTTAAAGGACCTATTATCTTGCAGCTAATGTCCAATAATTTCTCTTACGCAAGCAATTAGAGTGAGTAGTGATCTCAACATAGCAGTTAGACAGAAGTGTTTAATATAGGAATCATCTGCACACACTGGAAATAGTGATTGTTTCTTCTAAGAACAGAGTCCAAAAGTGAACAAAAATGAAAAAGGAAAGCTCCCAGAAGACATTCTTGGCTCAAATCATAACTACTATGTTAATCAGAGCTTTCTTTTGCACTGCCTGCAAATGCCTTTCAACAGCCATTACAAAAGTTAGCAGAGCCTAAGCATTTATATGGCAAGAATAACTCCCTTTAACTCCCTTAAGAGTAGGAACCGAAGCTGACTTTGTCCAGAAGAGGATATTGCACAGGTGCAAATGTAAGCACTCAGGAAAGGCTTGTAGCATGGTAATTTTAGAAAAGGACTACAGGTATTTGTGTCCAGTTTTTACTGGGAAGGATTTAGTTTCTGTGGACCATTTAGTTTGAAGCTGAAGAAAGACAATTTCTGAATCATTAGATGACTGTCACATATTTGCACCTGGACAACACTATTTCAGACACTGTTTTGTTTATTTTTTATGCACAGGTCTCTGCAGTTCCTTGGTATTATCAGAAATCCCTGACCTTACAGATTGCTGACCTCTGTATTGTGAGAACACAGAAATTGATCAGAGCAGAGACACATGAATCAGTTCCTCACAGAAGTCTGTATAGAGGCTCAGATTTGTGAGGAACATGTGGGTGGAGCTACTCATCTGCCTTTATGTTACATTAGATATTGAGTGGATTTTATAATAGCATAAAAATATAAAAATGCAGCTGCACTGTCTAATCCAAAGGAGAACCACAGTGATCCTGAACTGGCTGCTGTCAATAAATTTTGCATGCCTTGAACAAGGCACTTTTCTATAATGATGCATCTTAGTGCCTGAAATGAAAAGTTAACATCTGAAATAAATTAAAAACAAAACAAAACAAAACAAAACAAAAAACGCATACATAGCAAGTTAAATAAAATTTAGGCATACTGTCCACAGTGAGGCGATTATCTTTTCAGAAATGAGCCTGAAATCCCTGTTTGAATGTGACATAGGATTGCAAATTTCAGTGATAACTTCCCTGATTCCTTTTTATGTGTAGTTGTTCCAGGCAGGGACTTTCCCTTACTGAAATGATAGGCACTCAATCTAAAGCAAGTAAGAAAAACCTCTCTACAATCTGAATCTGAACAAGTTTTCAAAGTGAAAGAAAGTAGAGGTAGAAAAACTGAACAAAGGAGGGCAATAAAAGAAGACAGATATGGTGGGTATGATATATAGCAAAGTTTCACCAATTAAAGTGATTATTAAAAAAAAATAAAAATTCAGCTACTGATTTTTCTGATGGAAAACCTCAGGATCCTTATTAATTAATACTTGGAGGAAAGAAGTTACCTTCACTGTACTACTCTGTGGTAGTTGTAAGATGTGCAATTTCTGCAGCTCACTCACAAAGCAATGTCAAAAACTATTCAGTGTCCCATCAAAAATCCTTTGCTGTTAATACACATAGTGTCTGGCTATTCTTAGGTGAAAAACAAAAACATACTGAAAAGTAGTCCCTGAAGATCACCTGTACAAGTAAGATGATCTCTTGTGCTCAAAACATATTACAGACCAAACTGAAGGACAGGCAGACTTTTACAGCAGCAAGAGCTCAAGAGCACATCTTTGGATCAGCTTACTGTTTCTCTGATCCACTTTCCAATTTGCACAATAAATTTTATGAATTAGCAAAAAATTAAAGATTTAGGATTTTTCCCTTCTGCTTATGATTGATCCAGGATTTTTTTTTTCTTTTCCACATTAAGATATTGGATTATGATAGCAATAACCTTTAAAAAAAAAAAAAAAATTAAGATGTTAAAACTTCCTAATTAGAACAGAATTCTTAGTCATTTCCTTGAAGTCTGAAATCTGGTTGCAAATACACTATCTTTGGCAACATTTTTTTTTTTCCCCCCTAACAGACTGTTCTTGGTTGGTCATTTACAGACGTCTCATTAGTAATATGGTCCTTAGATTTCCTCTAAAGAAACTACATGACAATTTGCAACAGCATGATCTTCTTTGGTCTTAGTTTGTGGTATGGAGTTTAAACTGCTTTATTACCTAATAAATTGAGCTACTGTTAGAAATTACTGCACAATGACAGCTTCATTTTGTGACAATTTCTGAGATTTTTAAAATACATTTGTTCAGCTTCAGAGTGAGGGAAAAAATCCTGGTTTTCTGGAAAAAAAAAAGAATGGTGTTACTTTTATTCCAAGTTTTCATTCTGACCTCTCCCTGTCTCTCCAGAAATGATCAGAAAATCTGCCTTGGAAGGCAGCATCAACAAAATCTATGTGTCTAAGAAAGTGTAGTCTTTGAAACCTTTTTTTTTTTTTTTCTGACAGTACACAGGAAAAAATATGCATTAGTAAAAATATTGCTGCAAGTCTTTCACAGATTTACTATTCTTTTGCTGGAAAGACAATTGCTGTCAAAACTTTCAAAAAAATTTCCGTGAAAAAAAAAGGTGACTTGTCAATAGTCTCTTCATGAACAAAATCAAATGCAAAAATATAACCAGATGAAGGCATTTATTGCATATTCAGTTGATCCCCAGGTACCTGTTGGATCAGAACATGCAGAAGCAAGGCAAAGCATACCAAAGGCAAAGATACACTAAACGGGAAGCATAAAAAATGAACTCTCAGAACACCCAGAAGGCAATCTTTCTAGGATAATTTGCAAGATTTCTTTCATGACAAAAATACAGAAAATTAATTCTTTATGTTATTCTCAAGAGAGTAGGGCTTACTTAGAATGGAGAGCATCACTGCAAACTCTTCACTAGTCAATCGATTTAGGTTCCAGTTTGTTCCTAGAATAAATCTGTCTTTAGGTCTTTTGGTATAAGATCAAAAGAAAATAATGTGATGCAAAGTAAGAAGCCTATATAAACTCATTCTGTATGGTCAGTTTTGCTCAAAAGATGTTGTGCTAACTTTGAATCTTCAGGCTTTCTCTTGGAATAGGTTTCAAGGTATTATCTGTTTTTATACATGCCTGAATAAAAAGGGTTTAAACATTGCACTGTATGCTTTAGTGCTCATTTGAAGAAATGACAGCAAACCCCCCTTCCTGCCCTTCTCTGCCCCCAGACTGGATCAAATTCATATTTTGAGTTACCTGGTAACATACAGATACAATATTAATTGTTATTGAGGCATGGAAAAGAGGTATAAAAATTACTGTTCTTGCTAAATAGGCTTATTGCAAACAGAACTAAGTAAAGGCCTAATAGGTCACACGGTTGAGGGACTCTAGGGAATGACTCTCTACTGCAAGGTTTTATACAGTTCATCCTGCTTTGCCTGTCTTCATGACTCCTGTGACTACTTTGTCTCTTGTTTGCTTGTTAATGAAAGCTAGTATTAGAATTTTTCCAGAGTACTGATATACATTTGTTGGTGCTGCTGTCAACTAAAAAAAGGATGGTGTGTTTGCATTTACCTTACTGTAATAAGAGACAGGTAATGAGAAATGTCCAGGAAATGGACAAAAAGTGACAAACAAAAAACAAAAAACAAACAAACAAACAAACAAAAAACAAACAAACAAAAAAACCCCAAAAAAAACAAAACAAAAAAAAACACAGAAAACCAACCAACCAACAACAACAACAACAACAACAACAAACCAAACAAACATACTATCCTATTCAATATCTGACTAAGGAGAAATGTGGTATGAGTGTTACAGCCAAGGTTGTCAAAGAAAGCCCACTTCAGAAAGTAAAGCATACTTCTGAGTTAAGGCTTATTTTCCCCAACTCATCTGAAAGGAGTTTCACAAAGAAATGCAGATATCACCAAATAAGTAGTCAAAAAAGAGAGAACCATCTGTTGTATCATTTCCACCCCCCCCAAGGGAGAAGGGAAGACCTTCATAATCTGTCAGACACCTGCAAATAGGAGACCCATGGAAAGGATATTTTTTCCACTACAGCCTGAATTTATAACAGGATAAAGTGGAGATGGGAAAGCCAAAGGGTAGAGGAAGGGGATTAAAGAGTCAGGAAACAGAAAGAATTCTAGAAATTTGAAAGCTTTTAGTTCCTTTTTACAGATATTTGAAGAAGTTATTCATAGAGAGCAGTATTTGCAAAACAGTGTCAAAATACCACCCAGATATTAGCACATGCATCTGTTAATGCAAATTTCACAGGAAAACCTGTAATTTTGATAAAAACAGTTGTAACCATGTGTCCATTAGTTTACAATAAATTAATGTTCTAAAAAGGTGGATTTCTGCTGAGAAAAACACATTGCTTGAAAGATAAGAATATATTTTTGTATTGAGTTAAAATTCTGCAATGTCTGATGATCATTCCTCAAAGATAAGGATAATATATATTTTCTGGAAGTGCTAACCACATAAAAGAGTAACATTACAGAAATGCAAACCAAACAAACAATAAGCACTGCTGTGTGACTGCAACCTCCATTTCAACTTGATGTTTCTGTAGATGCAGTTTCAGAACATAAAAAGAGTAAATAATTTTCTTGAAGAGCTTTCAGATGAAGTCCCAGAAGTACAATCAGGTCCTACAGGGTGACCTGATTTGAAGTTAATGGAACTCTTCAAGGATGCCAAAGTCACTACATGCCAAGCCTCTGGGAGAAAGTCCGCCTGTGTCAGGTCTGACAACAGGAGTGATGGCAGTAGACAAAGTAACCCTCAGGCAAAGTCTGAATCAAAATCAGGTCACATGTAAAGGAATCATTGGGTTTGCACTTGTTTGCATCATCTGAGAATCTGGCCCTCGGGGAAAGAAGGTTAGTGGCAGATGGTGGAGGGTTCTGCAGATAGACTTCAGAAAGGGCAGCAAAGCCACACAGCAATGACGAAGATCTTTGGAGGCTGAATGACAGAATGTGAAATACTGGATCCTGACTCATCACACTTTCATTCTCCTCTTCAAACTCTTCTTGTACAAACCTCTTATTTATTTTATATATTTTTTCTGGTCTTCATTCTAAATTTTATCTACACTGAAATACTTTTTTTTCCTGGGAAAAACCAACATCTTCCAGATTATGTTCAAGTAATTTGTAAGATCTTTCAAATGATACTGCTAAAACAGCAGGAAAAAAAAAGCCTGTTGCAAAGGACCTCATAAGTGAAAGCTCTGCAACATGGTCAATATCTGTAATGACTTATTTGAAACTGAAGTTTAAAGTGTAGAAAGTAGAATGTAGGGATATTCCAGAGCAGATTAAATGAATATAATTTCTCCAGCCTCATAATGAGATAAACTAATGGTATTTAATTAAGTCAAGTCCTCTTGAATCACGACTAAACAACTTGATATATCACCAAGTGACTAACTTATACCGCAAATCTGAGTAGCATGGTGCAAACAATAACCTTGAATACTCTTCTTTTTTTTTTTTTTTTTTTTAAAAAAAAAGGTCCAGTATTTCAAATGATAGCCATCAGGAAGATAGCAAGGAGACTAGCAAACACATGGAGCCTAGCAGAGCCAGGGAATGTGGTAGATGGGACACATCAGGAATGACACTGCATGTCTTTCTGACAGTTTCCTTTACCATCCAGTTAAAGAGGGGAATGCAAGTGAAAGCAAACCTCATCCCCTATCAGATTTTTGCCTTGAAGAATGACAATAAATATTAATGGAAAAAAATCTCAGTCCTGTATGGCATCCCTATATGTGGAGAGTTTTCAGATTCCATAGAGATGGACAGGAATACTAAATTCATCGTAATCAACAATAGTTATTTAATGATGAGGCTAAGGGTGCTATCAGAGGTACCTATGAAAGTGATTTTGGAGTTCATAAGACTACCTCAGCTAGAACAATGGCCACTTGTTCTTCTGAGGTATGGAATACAAGAGGTCTGAAACATGAGAAAAAAAAATGTAATACACATTTACAAGCACCACAAAATGCCTCTTTGTCAAGAGTCACTATATCTGATCACACCACAGGAAACCAAGGCTTGACTGAAAAATGTAGA
This sequence comes from Megaceryle torquata, assembly GCA_024611175.1. Taxonomy (NCBI): domain Eukaryota; kingdom Metazoa; phylum Chordata; class Aves; order Coraciiformes; family Cerylidae; genus Megaceryle; species Megaceryle torquata. Next base: position 10,761 of record JANIJG010020006.1, on the reverse strand, counting down.
TCTACTTCACATAAAACTATGGTACCAAAAATCCCACTGTGAACATTGGAATCCAGGACAGAATTACAATTAATGACAAAAAATTGTCAGGTGAGATCTCTTTTATACATTTTTTTCTCCCTCATATTAAGTCTTTATATTTCCCTTGTGAGACTTAAACTTTAAAGACTCTTGCTTAGAGCCTGCTTCCCACACTAATTACAGACACTCAGCATCTGTTGGAATGTCCTCTGGTTACTGCTGGAATTTAAACTACCACCATTCCCCACAGTATAGTAGTTAAGTGTATATTCCCATGTACTTACTATGCAATGAAAGAGTCATCTGAAATATACAGCTAAATTCTAACACATTTTGGTAATGAAGGATATAAGGCACTCATACACAGATCTTTTCAAACTAAATACCTCCATCTTCCTATTCAGATACACAACTTCCAATTACTGTTTGTTTGAGAATAGTCCATACAGTACAAAGTTCTCGTCACCTTTTGATTTACAAAGGTAAGACTGAAAGATAAATTACAGAGCTCTCTTCAGCATTGCAGATTCATTCTTTGTGTCTGTCTGTTTTTTAGTCTCTGAAAATTGTTTACTTTGTTTTTGGAACTGCACAGTGATTAAAAAAAGCCCATTTGCTCAGAAAACTAACTGGTTTGTCTTTTTGATATCTCTGCAAATTTTATTCTGCTTGTAGAACTGGAAATTCTCAAAAGATTTAGTCTTGGCTTTTCTGCTTTATTCAGATGGGGAAACAATCAGAGCTCTATTAGTTTGCTCAATTTTAATTCTATTCCTTGGAGTTGATCTGTTTTACCTTAGCATGGAATCTTTCAAAATAAATGTTCTCAACTAACAAACATATTATATTAGACCCTACATTTTGTATTTGTTGTTCAGTTGTCCAACTACCCTCACACCAAGGCTGATTCATTATCTCTAGCCTAGGACTGATTTAGGTCCTGCCATCTCACTAGCCCTTTCTACTACACTGATATAAAACGTGGTTTCCTGGACTTACTTTGTGTGGGAGCTTGACTGTTACAACAGTCCTGGGTTGGGTTTTGGGTTGGTTTTTTTTTTTTTTTTTTTTTTTTTTTGATAGAAGTTCTCGCCATTTTTTGTGGGTGATATAGTATTTTCAACTTCGAATACCTAAAAAAGACCCCCCTTCCACTCCCAAATTTCATGAAAATTTTCATACCTGAATCAAAAATCAAGACTTGCCAAGCAGTCATTGAGTTGCTACCTGATCCTGGGACCATCAGACTTCTGCGAAAATTGCACTTTGTAACAATGATTTACATCATACTGGAAGTGTCTTATCCAAAAAATAGATGATTGTCACAGGACAGAGAAACCCTCAGCAAAAGCATCAACAACAAAAAGGCATTTTTCTTCTTATACAGCTAGAGGAACTTGATCACTCTGGCATTCTCAGTCCATAAGCACTGAATTGGGACCCATTAGGTACAGCTAACACCTTGTTTGTGCAATAATTAATATCTAATTTTTTCTTGGATCTAGGCTAAGAAGTTCAATTGTTTTTCTCCCTTATGATCTTTTAAAAATTTTTAAGCTTCACAACAGATACTCTATAGGAAGCTGTAAGACACTTGGGGATAAATGAAGGGAAGCAATTAGGGTGAAAGGAAAAGACTTTTTTGCATTATCTTTAGTATAGGAATTCTGGCATTCTGCTGTGTAGGGAAAGCACTGAAGAAATGTGCTACTGATTAACCATCTCTGAATCCAATATAGCAACAGGTGCTAGCAGGTGAATTGGAACTCATGTCTCCCTTGCTCCTAGTTAACACCACAGGTAGTAAGCTGTCTCATCATGCATATGAACTTCAGCTGACAGGTGATTTATGACTGACAGAGTAAAATAAAACCTTTCTCCTCAATTCTATATATTGTTCATCTAATTCTGCCTGTTCAACTCCTCTGTGGGCTTCCCTCTTTGATCTGACAGCTCCATGAATGTCTATGACTGTTTCTAGAAAGCTGAGATTTGCCATTCTGAGGAGTTACATTCTTAGTTTCTTCTTAATAGAATCTAGTGGAAGCCTGATCTACTGTTTTTTGGGGGATAACTCAGAAGTCATGCTCCTGATAGCCATATCTGTGATGTGCTCTTATAGCACTACCTAATACTTAAAAGAGGCCTAAGGAAAAATAGGGAGGGACTCCTGATCGGGGAATGTAGTGATAGGGCAAGGAGTAACCATTTTACACTGAAAGAGAGTAAGTTTAGATTAGATATTAGGAATAAATTCTTTACAATGAGGGTGGTGACACACTGGAACAAGTTGCCCAGAGAGGGTGTGCATGCCCCCTTGCTGGAAATGTTCAAGGTCAGGTTGAATGGAGCTTTAAGCAACTTGGTATAGTGGGAAGTGTCCCTGCCCATGGCATGGGGTTTGGACTACATGATCTTCAAAAGTCCCTTCCAACCCAAAACATCCTATAATTCTATGATTCTATGACTGATGTCTTCATTCCTGGGTGGATTGCAGTTCACACATTTCCCAGAAGAGTGAATGAGCAACCAATCTATATTGTGTTCTGACAAATATATAGGAATGTTCTACATGTCCCACTGAAGCTAGTCCACTGTGCAATAGGGCCAAAATTGGAAACGCCAATTCTGGCAGGTCCAGACCTCACATCTGTGATGTGTTCTGCATTGGATATAGAGCAAACGGGTGGCAGACCACCTCCACATTTTACATAAGGTGGCCACTGTGTGGAATTTTTGGATAGTGCCTAGGGATTTATTTCCCAATACAGTAATGTAATAGATTATAGATAGAAGCAGCACATTAGCATCCAGATTGGACAATATGGTGGTCCTAAAGAAAATGGAGCCTCATTCAGTGGCCTAGGAATAAGTGATTCAAATAAAAAGGGGAAAATCTGATGTCCATTACTTAATGTCCTAAAATTTATTTTTAAATCTTTTTCCCCCTCAAAGAAAGCTTTCTGAAAGTGAACTTAATGTCATGACTCTGCAGTCACCTAGAACAAGCACCTGTTTGTAATCGCTGTTGTGGACTATCTCATACTCCAGAATGAAGCCATTACATGGAATAATTTTAGGTACCTAAAATAACAGCTTAGAATTGTTAGAAAATTGATCCACTCTTACCTAAACAAGTTCTTCAAAGACTGGATCTCACCTGGATACATAATCTTAATCCTCCTATCTTCTCTTGCTTTATAAAAAATGCCAGCTGACCCTGGAAGACAGTAAAAGACTTTCTCTCTCCAGAATCATCATATCCTTGCCTGCAGGGCCTCATCTGCTTGATGCTCTCAGAGCAAGTCCAAGAGCTCCAGCTCTGTCCAAAATGTGTCTGTGAACATACCCATCTGCCAATTGCTCTATATCTAGGGCACTCCTGAGGTTAAGGACATCTAAGATTCAGGTGGCTCCTTTCCCTGTAAGTTTCTTTTTTATCCAGGCCTCTTACCTCTTTTCAGGTCTTTTTGTCCCTGCATAGCTGAATATGTCAAAATACAGTGAAAATAAATATATTCAGTTGCTGATTTTCAGTTGGAAATCTTTCTATTATGCATGAAATATCTAGATACTTAGCAGACCCAAGAGAAAGCAAGGTGTTTCTTGTATTGTAAGAGATGCGTGTTCAAGCACTCTTCATACTCTGCTTGTAACTGTAGAGAGACTGTAGCTTTCAATGGCAATTTTGTCAAGTTCTCTGTGTATCAGAAATTTCCAAATTATTTTCTGGCAGAGGTAAGGATCAAGGAAACAGACCAGTCCAAGGGATTGCAGGCACAAAGCAGGTGACATCAGTCACCTGAAGGAAGGAGATCTCAATGTGTTTCTTGCTTTCACGTCTCCTATGCTGCAGCTCTTCCTCAGAGCTTCCTTCCTACTTTCTAGCAGAGTAAAAGAAGATTTCACCAGCTTCTACTCCATACAGAAGAGGAAAAATAGTCCCCTGGAGGAAAAAGCAGATGGAATCCACTATTTCTTATACGTCTTTCCTTTTTTAAAGTAAAGCTATTGCTTTTCCTGCAGTCAAAATCCTAGGGGTCATCCATTACATCTCCAACATCATGATGTGCTGTTTTGTTGTTCACTTCTGGCTCAGGTTTTCTGGACAAAACATCTTCTGCCCATGCTTTCTAAGGACCTTAATTCTATATAGTCCCTATGTGTGTAGGTAATTTTCTATTCTCTCAGAGATGTAATGATATCTTGATGTGGCTGGAAATTACAGTGGTAGGAGTCTCCTAATAAATGATGGGCCACAATAGCATTTCTCTGACCCTTGATTTAATCTTAACAGGGAGGACTATGGTCCCATTGAATTACATAGCAAAGTTTTTATTGAGCCAGGACTTAACTCTGAATAAATGTTGGAGGAGTTTGTACAGGATATTTTGCTTTTGTCTCTTTTTATTGATTTGTTTCATAGGCCTTTCATTTCCCACTTATACACGATATAATAGAAATCATCATTTTGTGAACATGCCTTTAACAAATAGCTGTGGTTCAGTCATGTCACAACATTATTAAACCTCACTGATTGCTCTGTTCTTATTAAATCACAGGCTACATCACTAATCACCAATATTAAGAATATAACAATCATTTTCCATAAATGTAAAATGTCCAGAAGAAAGATTTTCCTCTGTTCTATTAAATTTTATTATAACAAAATAAAATATATTTAACAGACAGAAGTATTCTATCAAACGTTTTATTATGTCATTAAACCTTAAATATCTTCCAGCTTTCAAGAAAGGAGAATAGATTATGCATTTAGGAGACTTTATAAACAAAGCTTGAAATTTTATTCAACAATTAAGAAAGTAAAGAAAAAACTTTTTTTCACATATTTTTCCTATGGGTTTGGGGTTTTTTCACCCAATTAAATCTGAAATAATATCAATCATTACAAGCATATATAAATGGAAACAAACCCAGCTTGGGCTCTATTATGTAGACTAGGATTCTTTCACAGATATTATTGTTATTCATTATTCAAAGGTTACTACTAATAAAAAGAAGCTCTGTCTGCAAAGAACAGGAAACAGGAACAGCAAAGCATAATTACACCTACAAATGTAGAATACAGTTAGGCAACACACTATCAACATTAGCAGCAGAAAGGCACTGTGATGCATTATTTCTCATTTTGTAAGTCTCAAACTTTGAGTGGTTATAAGATTAGTAGGTGTAAATTTCAGGAGCTTTCAAAATGCAGGTCACTACTTTGTTGAAGAGATTAAGTAACTTTCAAAAATGCTTTAAGCAATTTTTAATTAATTCATCTTCCTTCTGATGCCTCCAGAAAGGGCTATTAAGAGCAGGATGTAAGTGGGGATCAACACACAAGGCTTAAATAAACAAATCTGTCACTAAAACCAGTCACCTCTGACAAAAAACCCACTTCTCTTCATTCTCTCTGAGCTGGTGTGGTGTGCGAAGCACCTGCCTGCGTCATGGTGCTGGGCACAGCCACTGCTTCACGGTGCTGGCTGGCAGCCTGTGCATTGGGGGAACCCCTGAATCCAACCTGGCACTGGATAACATGAGGCAGATGATCATCCTTGAATGCTAACAGTCACATATGCTGAAAATGAGGTAGAAATTACTTCCAGAAGGCATTGAAGAACTAAAAATGGTCTCAGGTTCTTGTTGAAAAAGGGATTAGATAAATGCATAGAGAATGAGTGCATTTGTGCCTATTAAAACCAGAGAACCAGATGCAGTTTCCAGCTCAGGTGTTCCCAATTCACTAACTGCTCAAAGTCCTAGTGAGCAGAGAGCTGTCAGCATCTGGAGTGGCCTCTCTCAAGGCCTTCTTGAACTTGTCCAAAGTCCAGGACCCCATTGCTGTTTCCAAGGACTTGCCCCAGTGATGCCACAGCAGGGACAGTGTCCAGTTCTCATAGCCCTGCTCTGCCCAGCCATGGACTCCTCTGAATCAAGACCAGCCTGGTCTTGACCTATCCCTGTCCCCAGGGAAGTGCCAATGTCGGGGGCTGGAGCTGCCCCTAGTGCTTGGCTTCCCTGGTCCATGTCTGAAACAGTGGGACAGGATCCAACTGGCAGTCTGTGCCCTGTTTCCTCAGCAAGTCCCAGCCCTGTGGTGCCCTGACAAGAACTTCTGTAGTTTGCCTGTCATCTTATTCTTCCCTAACCTGCTCCTGACCACTCATTAAGCTACACCAAAAAAATGGTGAAACCTGAGCATAAAGGTACCAGACTGAAAGCTGAACCAGGAGGAAGCAGCATATTTGTATCTGAATGACACATGCCTGAGGAGATAACTGGGCTCCAAGTGGCTCAAAACTGGTTAGACAATGGGGCCTTCCTCAGGGAAGTGCAGTATGTCCACATGCAAAAGTATCTCTACAGATGCCTGAAAACTCATTAGAAATAGTTTGAAGACCCTCATTTTGATGTCTGGTGTCTACAAAACAGTTATTTTCCAAATATTACCTCTGTATCAGCATCCATAAAGACAAACAAGTTGAGAAACTCAGTAACAACAAAGAAGAATGAATGGCTATGCTCTGAAAAACATCTTGCTTTTAACAAAAGAATGACTTAAACTCATACTTTGTTCTGATTAATTTGCCACAGTGTTTTAATTGTTTCCAGATGCTTTAGTGTGACAAGACAAAAACTGGGGGATGGTGACTTTTATGACTTGACAGTTAGAAATACTTTGTTCAAGCATAAAAAAGTAAGGTAATGGACTTTTCATGAGCAATGGGTCAGTGGATTTACAGTCAGATTGATTGCTTCATCATTTCAACAAGAAACTATCAAGGCATGATAGAAGGTCTCTTCTTTAAAGAGACTGACACAGAACCAATCACAATTTAGCAACAGACAGCACGGGCATTATAGTTTCAAGTAATATGTTGCCTATTAATATCCTTACAGCTCATTTTAACACAGACAAATTGGAAGTCACAAAAATATAACAAAAAAAATATAATATGAAAATATAAACAGAAAGTGTGTCAGCTTCTGTTCAGATGGCACAAATCAGAAAGAGTTCTTACTTACCTGAAGCCTTTAGACTAAGATGGCAGGGGAGATTGCCATATGTTAAATACACCTTCTGTATGACAACTGAAAGATTTTACAGCATGAATATAAAAATAACTAGTATCATTAAGATGACTAGATAAATACAGTTCAAACATGAGATGATAAATCAGTGAGACATACTGAAATAATTTCTCAGGTATTAGTATTAAATGGTAGCAGATGGAAGGAGTATAATAATGTAATGAGCCAGATAGTGTTCAGCATTGTTTGGCTTCACACAGCTATGTGAAGGCCACAGGACAAGAAGAAAACAGTTTATGTGCTCTGCAAGTTTTGCATTTAAGACTTTGCTTTAAAGAGTAAAGTCAAATCTTCAACCAAATCTTTGATGATGAATAGCAAATAAGATATCAATAAAGGTTTATTATTTTAGGGTGTCTTATACAACAACTTATTTAATGAATAAAAGGAAGCTCTTTTCTGTGTTTCAAAGGAGAAGGGAAATTAGATTTAAGCAAGGTTACCATTCTACCAACTACAAACTTCTCTTACACTTTTAAGGGAACTTTCTATTTGCCATCTAATTTTGCCAGCCTTATGCACAGACAATATATGAGTGGCCCAAGTGAATTCAAATAAGATTGATGTGTTAAAGTATTGTTTTTCTTAATGAAAGATGTTTAAAACAGCCTATTTGTGATCTTGTGTTTATTTATAGCATTTTAAAGAAACAAAGCTTTTCCTGAGAAAAAGTCAGACTGATTGAAACAAAACAAAAAAGTCTAAGTATCCATAAATTATTCGGCATTCAGAATCAAGGGAAGTAAGGGGAAGCTTTGTTGCTAGGAGACTGTGTCTGGAAGGTATCAGGAGAGACTGCTTTATTTTAAAGATTAGAATCTGTAATCAAAATACTTAGCAAGTAATAAAATAGCTATATGTATGAGCTCAGTGCAGACCAGGTGAAGTATGAGACATGGTCTCTACATGGCAGAAGGTCAAGCTCCCATCACTTGCTGCAGTAGATGTGGGAACCCAGACAGAGCTCCCATGGAAACATGCAGCTGTCCAGGTAACAGGCTGCAGTGAGTGCATGGGTCTTTCACTTGCAACAGTGGATGCTCTAAGAACATCTGCATGCACTGTGAGCAAAAGGACAATCTGCTCAGATGTGTGGCAGCATTGCAGGATGAGGTAGAAAGATTAAGGAGCATCAGGGATGCTGAAGATGAGATAAACATGTGGAGCCAGGCTCTGCCTACCTTGATACAGAAAAAGGAACACATATTAAATAATACCCACAATCAGTTATTCCCTGTATCCTGTCCCAGTCAGGCTAAAGGCAGAAGCCTAAATGAAATGAGGAAGTGGAGGCAAATTCATCGTTGAGGCAGCAGGCAAACTCCTGCTTTGTCCACCTTCTTCCACCCCCTTGACAGGGGGCAATGGCAACAAGCTCCTGTCCAGTGTGGCAGGCATGTTGCTCCTGTTACTCCCCCAACCTTCCAGTTGCCCTTGCAGAACAAGTACAATGTCCTGCAAGTGCAACCAGTCAATGAGGAAAGTGGATGGATCATCAGGCTTAGAAGTATTCCCAAGATTAAGGAGGCCCAAGTCCAGCATACAAACATCTTCTATCAAAAAAAAAAAAAAAAAAAAAAAAAAAGAGATGCATCATTGTTTAAGGTGACTGTCTTCTGAAGGGAACAGAGGTCCAATATGAAGGCCTGACCCACTTCTAAGGGAAGTCTGCTACCTCCCTGGGGTCTGAGGTAGGGACGTAGTAAGAAAGCTTCCTACAGTGGTACAGCTCAAGGACTATTATCCACTATTAACCTTCCAGGTAGACAGCGATGAACTTGAAAGAAAACTGAGGACTATCAAGAATGACTTCAGGGCCTTGGGTCACCTTGCCAAGGGAGTGGAAGTGTTTTCCTCTACCCCCTAATTGCAGGGTCAAACCCAGAAAGACTCAGGAGTACCCACTAGATTAATTCTTGGCTTTGAGCTTTGTGCTCAGGACAAAGAAGGACTTTGGGTTTTTGACCATGGGTCAATCTACATGAGGCCAGGCCTGCTGGCAGTAGATGAGGTACATGCATCCCAAAGAGGAAGAAGGATTTTATTGCAGGAGTTGGCTGGGCTCATTAACAGAGCTTTAAATTAGATTTGAAGGGGGGGTGGAACCAGGCTCACTGGAGACAAGCCTGGGGATCTGTGGCATACCATCTGTGGGACGGTATGCCAGCTCCACTGCTATCTCAGGGGTCACAGGGGACAGTGGGCCAAATGATAGGGAAGACGCTAGGGCTATCGATGAGCCAGGATCACTCAGGAGAGTGATCAGGCAGGGACTAGACACTTCCCATGCAAAAAGGTGCACCAAATAAAATGCATCTATGCCAATGCACGTAACACGGGCAATAAGCGGGAAGGGCTTGAAGCTATCATCAACTATGATGTAATTGCCCTTATGGAAACATGGTGGGATGAATCCCATAACTGGAATGTTGTGTTGGATGGCTATATATGTTACCAAAGGTCTCACCTGTCGAGCATGAGGATGATGGTAATGCTAGGGTTGAATGCTTATGGGTAAGAATTGGGGAGAAGGCTAACAAGGCAGATGTCATGGTAGAGGTCTGTTATAGACCACCCAATCAGGATGAAGAAGGTGATGAAGTGTTCTACAGGCAGCTGGGCAAGGTCTCAGAATCGCTAGCCCTTGTTCCTGTGGGGGACTTCAACATACCAGGTGTCAGTTGGAAATACAATACAGCAGACAGGAAGCAGTCCCAGAGACTCTTGGAGTGTGTGGAAGATAATTTCCTAACAAAACTGGTGACCGAGCCAACTAGGGAAGGCTCTCTACTAGACCTGCTGTTTGTGAACAAAGAAGAACTAGTGGGAGATGTGAAGGTTGGTGGCTGTCATGGGCAAAGCAACCATGAGATGGTGGAGTTTTCAATTCTTACGGAAGTGACGAGGGAGGTAAATAGAATTACCTCCTTGGACTTCCAGAAGGCAGACTTTGACATGTTCAGGACATTGGCTGATGGCATCAACATTGTCAGCAATGCCAGTTGTTACTTGAGGGTCCAGCTCCCAGAATTGGAAGACTGGGATGGGGAGTAAAATGCAGCCCCCTTAATCTGGCAAGAAATGATCAGTGACCTGTTGTGCCACATAGATGTGCAGAAGTCTATGGGACTGGATGGGATCCACCCAAGGCTACTAAAGGAGCTGGCAGAAGTGCTTACCAAGCCACTCTCCATCAACATCCTGGATAACCAGGGAGATCCCAGTTGACTGGAAGCTAGTAAATGTGACACCCATCTACAGGAAGGTCTGAAAGAATGATTATGAGAACTACAGACCTATCAGTCTGACATCAGTGTCATGGAAGGTTATGGAGCAGTTCATCTTGAGTGCCATCACACAGCATATACAAGACAACCAGGTGATCAGGCCCAGTCAGCATGGGTTTATGAAAGGCAGGTCTTAACTGACTAACCTCATCTCCTTCTAAAACAAGGTGACCTGCTTAGTGCGTGAGGGAGGAGCTGTGGACATTGTCTACCTGGACTTTAGTAAAGCCTTTGACACTGTCTCCCACAGCATTCTCCTTCAGAAATTTACAGCGCAAGGCTTGGATAAATAAACTCTGCACTGGATAGAAAACTGGCTGGATGGCCAGCCTGAAAGAGTGGTAGTGGACAG
>JANIJG010020004.1:7282-17519 GCA_024611175.1 Megaceryle torquata | reverse complement strand
CCAGGCTGCCCAAGGCAGTGGTGAAGTCCCCATCCCTGGAGGGCTTCCAAAGGCATGGAGACGTGGTGCTGAGGGACGTGGCTTAGTGGTGATGTGGTGGTGCTGGGTTAACAGTTGGACTCAACGATCTGAAAGGTCTCTTCCAACCAAAACCATGCTGTGATTCTCTGGCTCTCCCATACACCCAGACTGGCAGTAGTACAGTGCTACACACGCTAACTACCACGCTGCAGTGTCAGTGGCTACCTCTGCAGATTAAGTCAAAAAACATTTTTAAATACACGTCTAAAATTAACCCAGAGCTACTGAGTTAATAAAAATAGTCACACTACTGTAGCTTGCCTCCCACCTATCATCTTCTAAATACAGGATCTGTGCACGATGCCCTGGGGCCTGCAGGACCAGTCTGTTCAGCACTGCTTCGAAAGGAAGTGCAGAGATAAAACACAGACGGGATCAAACACGTAAACAGCTTCAACCACCAGAAAAATGCAAACAAGCAGCAAGACGTTCCAAACAGAGCTTCAGCATGTTAGAATTTGTATTTATACCAATATGTTACACACTCTACTGAGCTTCACTTAAAAGATACTGAAGTCATGGATTTCTACACCATGCTTTTTGGATATTGTCACCTCCGAAGAGAACACAGTTCAGGAAAAATACTCTGATTTATGGGCTATTTAGATGGCTACAGGCAGATGTCATGGAGACTTTCAGAAGCTTTGCTCTAGATTTTTGGGTACCTTGCTTTGTAGGCCATGCCTTGTTGCTAGCATCACTTATTATTGCCACCATTAGAGGTCATTGCACCTGTGGTGATGCAACAGAGAATACTGGCATTTCTTACATCTCAATCACAAGAGAAACACTGACTATTTTATATCACCAAATACTTCTAGTTTGAAAAAAAAGTATTAGGAAATTGGGAGTGCAGGTACCTCTTGTCAGTAAGAACCGGTTTAAGACAGATAAATGACAGGCAAGCAAAGGAAGCTGCTGCCTTCAAACAGTTGGACTTTAGGGCTGTAGTGTTCATATGCATTTCTCCACAGGGGATGACTCCAGCCAGCACCATAAACTCCTCTCTACAGCTCCCTGAAGGGAGGTTGTAGTGAGGTGGGTGTTGGTCTCTTCTCCCAGGTAACTGGTGATAGGACAGGAGGAAATGGGCTGAAGCTGCACCAGGGGAGGTTTAGGTTGGATGTTAGGAAAAGTTTTTTGACTGAGAGAGTGGTGAGGCCTTGGAACAGGCTGCCCAGGGAGGGGGTGGAATCACCATCCCTGGAGGGGTTCAAAGATCATCCAGATGTGGCACTTCAGGACATGGCTGAGTGGTCATGATAATGTTTAATAGACAGTTGGACTTGATGTCTTGAAGGTCATTTCCAACCTTAATGATTCTAAGATCCTCTGAAGGAACGTCCTCAACCAGACAGGAATCACAGAGCTCACATTCACTGCTGGTGAGATCTCTTGAAGCAAGCAAAGCCACTGCTTCTGAGGAAAGCATACCCCAAGCGTTCAGACTGCCTTCCACCTGCCCAGGATCTCAGCACAGTGTATGCGGTACCACTGAACAGCCCCAGTCCCAGGTTGAGCTCTCTGTGTCCACTAACAGCATTTTTGCTATGCTGCAGTGGCACAGCTAGAAATACAAAACAGCTTCTTGAAAAGTCTGAGTAGCTTTGTTCTGTTGAAGTCAGAGTTTAAACATTAACATTTAATGTAAGGAAAACTATTTCTGTCACTCAAAACAGCAAGAGTAAGATTTCATGAGGAGAATCCCCAGAAACAGATCCAAATTTTGCCAATGGAGGGAACACAGAAAGCAAAGACAGGAGTTGTACCTCTGGCATAGCTGGGAAGACACTGCCTGGCAAACAAGGTCTAGGCAGGAGGAGATTTGCTTTAATCCCCCACAGACATCCTCCAGTCTGTGCAGATGAACAGCTAGAGATGAAGTCGACTTGACGCTGGCCAGTGCAGGTGTGATGTACTACTCAGAATACTACTCAGACTACTCAGAATCTCATTTGCACCTCCTCAAAGGCCAAAGGATTGCTCTATGGGTGGTGCATTTGAAAACTTCTTGGCTACTACACTAAAAAGCTCAAAAAAATTTGCCAGTTTGGAGGGTTTGGTTTTATTTTTAAACCAGTAAGATCTAGCCTTTCAGGATTCTGGTTTTGTTTGCTTTGTCCCATCCCCCCAAACTGCTGAACATTAGTTACAGAGGCAAAAAATTACACCAAAAAAAAAAATGATACTTCTTGCTCAAAGGCAAGCAGGATTCAAGAGACAGAAGCGTAGCTGCAGATGTTCAAGCAGGTCCACAGTAGCCTAGTTTATGGGAAGAGTCATTTTACTTGCCTGCTCATGATGGAGGATATCCAAAAGGGGAGAGCAATCCACATACCAAAGACACCGAGGAGCCAAAGCTCCCATAAGCTCATTCATTCATCACAAGCAGTAGGAACCAAAACTAAAACCATTCAGATTCTGACCATTCCTGAAGCTACAAGGAGTTCTTGCAACCTGTGCCTTGATGGACATGGGAGTACAAGTAAGGAGAGTGAAAGACACTGAGCCAAAGTCTCTAGCAGAACTTGAAGCCAAACTCTGGCCCATACCAGATGCATTGTTAAGATCAGCATGGAAACCTGAGGCCACCAAAAGGAAAACAAAGGCTCCTAAAAATAAAGGACCTATCATCAAAGATGAACCATCTACAGATGCAAGACAGCCTCACCTCAGGCAAGAGAGCCCAAAGCCCTGGCACCAAAGGAAGAAAAAGCAGCATGACTGGGAGAGCTGACAGGAAGTTGCAGAACTAGCAGGATTACGCTTCCGTGCGACCTACACACCAATGGTGCAACAGCCAGTACCAGTGGAAATGCTAGCAGGGGGCAACAGGGGTTCTTGGAGAACAATCAGCTTCTTGGCAGATGGGATGAAATGCACAGGGCTGCGTAAATCTCAAAGTCCAGAGCAGATGACCAAAAAGGCGTTTCAGAATCAGGAAGCTCTTCTGAAAGTTCAGTTCTGACAGGCAAAGACAACCTGGGGGTGATGAGGCCTCTTCTGTTTTGTTGTTTGGTTTTTTTTATAAACGACCTCCAGATCCATTCAAATGAGAATGAATTCCACAGAGCCAACAGCAAACCTTGACCAAACCTCAAGGGAAACTGCCAAGATGACAACGATGAAAACGTGAAGGGAACAGTATTCTTCAGACACCCCAGGAATAAGTCTCCTTTTCAGGATGGCCGATAACCCACAACCCCAGAGCAAGCCAGAGAGCAGGGAGGCACTTCATCTTGCTAAGGCCTTCCAAGAGGAACTGAGGACCACACAACACACTTCAGCAGGGAACCGCAGCTAAACCAAAGAGGTACTGGTAGGGCAAGATGTGTATGATCTTGACTGCTCACAGCACACAAGTACCCACGCTTGCCCGTATTCCGAATACGAGCTGGCACTTGGAGAATATACTCTTTATGTACAATGTGAACTTACACTGGCTTAGAACCACCGACGCTGGAGGTGAGCTAAGCTCCATGTTACGATACAAGCACAGGCAGTTCTACATTGACTAACATCCCATTTTTCCATAACACAGGGCCTATGGCCATCATCATCAAGCACAGTTCTGAAAAATAGAACATATGATCTAACCCAGTTTTAAATAATTAATGCTTGTTGACTGGTTCTTCAACACTCACTACACAACCACTACTCACTACACAGCTACTAACATTAAAAAAAAAAAAAGCACTGTTATAATTTGTTTCTAATGCATTTTAAGGTACCAAGGTACATGAGCTATGTGCAGGGTTCCTCCTTCCCCTGCAGCTGGGCCTTAAGGAACTCATGTGGGTGAAAGTCCTGATGAATCAAAGCCACAGGAAACAAAACTCCAGAGCCGCTTTCACTCAACCACTGTTATTTTTACCAGTCCTATACTGCTAGAAAGCATACATGCTACTTCCTTCCTAACCCTCATATATACATTTCATCAGTTTAGCCCACTAAATCATATTCATTACTGAAAATAAACAGCTAGTTTGAAGCCTGAACCCTCCAACTTTTGAAAACTCTTCATATTTACTCCAGCTGCACCAAAGAGCTGTGGGCAAAGTGGAAATAAAGCCTGGAGACACATGTTGGCTTGTCATAACAGAGACAGACACAGGCGAGGAATGCTTAGTAACTACACTTCTGTTTCCATACTTAACAAAACACTGTTTTCAAAGTGGATATTGTTTAATCTTGTCAGCCTGACAATACAAAAACACTGTCTTGTAACTGGAATAAAGCAAAGGATCCAGATTATCAGAACAGAAGACTTACAGAATCATAGAATCGTTAAGATTGGAAACGACCTGTAAGATCATCAATCCATCAAATCCAACTGTCTACCATAAACACATGCACATAGCTATAGAAGCCATGGCTGACGCAGTCGATCACAAGCGCGGATGAGCAACCTGTGCTTCCCATGGTACAGAACCAGAGTGTATTTTCCTTAGGGTAAATATACTTATGCACACAGCAAGTCACTGCCCAAGTGAGTAGGACAGTGGCAAAAATCCAGTGGCAAAGCCCCACCACAAACAAACGACCTTGAGACAAAACCTCCAGGAGAATTTTAGCTTAGCAGCAAAAGAATTTTCAGAAGCAAACATTTCTGTTACAGATAAAAACACAGCCACTTTCCAAGCAGTACTTAATTAGTCCAGCTAGACTGATTCTTTTCTCATACCTGCTCTTGACCTGCATATTCTCCCTATCCCTAGGTGGGTACACTTTGCTAGTGGTTTAGCAGTGTCCATCAACACCACTTTCCTAAATGAGGAACAAAAAAGTTCCACTGTTATACTCAGAAAATGAAATTAAACAAAACCCACATCCTAGATGTGCCTAAAGGAGTACAGAAGTAACGCAGGTGTAATTTTAAGTCACTATGGTATGGATACATATTTCTGTCTAGGAAATAACAGTGATATAAAAAAAGCTAGATAAAAAAAAAAATATTTTGTCAAAAAATGTGCATCTGCTTTAATAAGGCATGAAGTGACCTGAAGAACCAGGACCATCTCAGCTGACAGAAGTAGCCCACTACCTGTTCAATGTCCTGCCCAACCTTCAGGAGTGGGAAGAAAGACTTGGAGGAAGGGATACAAATCAAAATTAACATGCACTAAGACACGCAAGATGCATGGTGACGGGACACAGTCTAATGCTTCTTATTGTACTAGTTTGTCACACGATCCAAGAAAAAAAAAATTCAACATTTCCAGCCACAGTTGAAATAACATTCCAAACAAGACCACCCTTACTGATCATTTTTATGTTCTTAAACAGCTGGTTTTGCCATAGTCAATGCAGTTAGAGCACACAGCCAATGTAATTATAGCATATAGCCACGATATACAGAGCTACACTCCCCAAAGTTATTGGCATTATGCAATACACATTAAGCAGCTTGTGAAATACAAAAATACAACATTGAAACTTACAGTATTTAACAAAATCCTTCTGAAAATCTTTCCTAGAATTGACAAAGGCTCTTCCTCTCTCAGTTCCAACTACAAACACATCTGTTTCATACACAGCAATACAGGCAACTTCTGCCTTGGACTTGGCAAGTTCTTTACACTAAAAAAAAAAAAAAAAAAAGAAAACCAAAAGTCTTATTACCATCATTAAGAGTACAGTTAACAGAAGCACATGGGGTAACACATAAACCAGTTGCTGCTTCTGCTGCCAGCATCCACCTTTAGAACATACCATGAGTAGCAAAACATCAGCCATTAGCAAAGGATTAATTTATACATCAGGAACGCTTTTCATCAGCATCTTAAAAGTACTGTAGATGCCTTAGTGAAATTAAGGCCTTGTCTAGACTTAGTGTTTGTACTGGTTTTAATTACAATGATTTATGATATTAATCCCTGTGAACTTATCACTTCCCTGTTAAGAGACCCGTGTAGAGTGTCTTAGTCCAGCTCTCAACAGAGTGTTGAGGAGTTTTGTTCGCTCGCAGTACACTCCTCACACCCCGTGTTCTGTTCAGAACGGTGGGGTCACAGTCAGGACGGGTGCCTGGGCTCTGCCCTGTCCTGCCAGCTGTGCTCAGGTGAACTCCTGCTGAGTGGAAGGACTGCACCTTCCCTGAGAACACCTTCGTGTGTTCTGCTGGGAGGGATTTCTGTCAGGAAGGCTGAGGCACAAGGAGAGAGCAAAGATCCTAAGAAATTAGTGAGATCATCAAGAAGTGATCACAAAAAGTTAGTTTGTCCTAGGAACTCAGGTCAGAGTTTGCTGTAACATAAAGACACCAACTGCAGCATGAGAGGAAGAAGTTACGCAAGGCCTTTAGGAATCAAACACACCCACTGGGGAAAAAAGGCTTGTGATTGCAAGTGCAAATTGAGCACTTATCTTACAACAAGCCCATTCTAAGTTTTATTGCTCAAAAGAAATCTTTTGTTCTTGCTTATCAATTAAGAAAACAATTTCAAAGAGCCAAATCTTTGTCAGTGCCTCAACTTTAAAGAAAGGGGACAGACACTTCCATTAAATAACTTCTAGAAAACATAGGCCAAGTTAAAAAGAAGTATTTTCTGAACAAGTTTGGTTGAATTGGTGCAGCAGCTGAGGACAAGGCATTAGCCTCCAGACCATTTATTCACTCTATATTACAATGACAAAGACCAGAACACACTCTCGCCTTTCAACCACGCTCTACTGGAGCAATCAAGAAATATTTCCTGTTTCTTTGTTTGGCAAAATAATTTCTAGACCAACCACACCACAGCAAGAAACAAGATGATTGTTAAGACGACTGTCAGCATGATTTTCCACAAGCAAAAAGACAGAGTTACAGCTGGTTGGACAGCAGGCAATAAGGCAAATACAGATTATTACACCTTTCCTGCTCCCCAGCGAAGGCAATATATTGGTGTAATCCTGCACATGCGAAGACAGTTATGATGCAGCTGCTTAATGTCTCTACTAACCATCGACTCCAGTGCTGACATGAGGAATGTAACCACCATTCTGCTTTCAGAGGAGTCCTCGTCATGGGTGGATGTTGCTGGTGCGGTGGTTTGGGCCATTTTCCTCCTATAAAAGGAAATTAGAAAGCTGCTCAGATAAACGCAACAGTGCAAGAAAACAAAAACCTGTCATACAAGCAAAGAAAATAAACCCCAAAACATTTAAAAACACAGAACACACCCCCACCACACACCAACAAGCAAATGCACAGGTAAACTAACAGGAGGAAGAGCTCGGTCTTCTATTCATTCACCCAAAGCTGGAGTTCAACATTCAGAAGTTAAAATGTTGTGCCATGACTAGATCATAAACCTTTGTGCCTTGAAAGATGCGTATTAATTGATTAGCTGAATTTACATCAAATTTTCTTCCTAAGCATGTTTGCAATTTCAGCAGCCTAGATAAACACAGCAAAACCCACTGGCATTAATGTACAGTGATGGCAAATCACATTTATGACACAAGGATTAGAACAATCCTTCCTGTAATCATCATGGCCTAGGTCAGAACGATCCACCACCACCCTGCCCCAAAATCACAGCCTCAGAAATAATCAGTAACCAGAACGTGACATTTTTATTCATTTATTCTTCAGCTGTAGGATTAACTCCAAAGCTAAGTAGTCCCAATTAAGGTGCTAAAATTAAAACCTGAATTTCAGCAGTGACACAAAAAGAAAACCAACCAAACAAAACCCCCAAGATTTAAACCTATTTGCTGTATGTCATTCAGGAGACTTTCAACTTATTTAAGACATAAGTAATAACCAGGCCTTATTTATGCTTCTGATGGCAGAATTGTCTACCCAAGAATGAATATATTGAAAATGAAGTTACAGCAGCTGCTAAGAGTACACTTTTCTGTTGGAGTGTTGCAACTTCTTATGTTTACAAGCATCTAAAGCAATAAACTGACATGCCTGGAGGAGAAGAGAACTGGTTGAGATTTAGCTACTACAGCTTCACGCACAAGTCTTGAGAAATATCACCTCAAAAGTCAAGATAGCTCAGATGAACAAGACATTTCACAGCAGCTCGGTGGGACAGCTGCCCCTGTAGAACCTGGGCACAATGTGGCTCAAGTTTTCAAAGGTGACATCTCCAATTGGATGTGGAGACAACTCAAGGCAGCACAAATAACCACTGTGAGTCGCAATACAAGCTCACGTCGGAAAAAAATTGGCACTGCCTTCTTCTTTTGATAGGACTTGGGGCACTTCAGACTACAAACTGGAGGAAAAAAATAACATAAATTTAAAAAAAAAAAAAAAAAAAAAAAAAGCTAGCAACACTGCAAGCTCACAACAGACATCCAGCAGCCTTCTGGCTCTGCAGACACAGGCTGGCAAGGTTTAAAGAGCTTTAGAACGTGCAGGCAAACGGGTCCTTCGACACGGCTAGAAAAGAAGCTAAACTTCAAGAGTGAATATGAAGGAATAACAACTGCTGAATGCTGCTGATTGCTTCAGTGACCTAAGAGAGGGTCAGCTGGGGGTAGGGAGGCAGAGGCTGATGGGGTTATCCTCCAGAGCACGAAGGGCATCTGACTTACTACTCGTGGAATATCAAAGGGAGATGATGATGTGACATGAATAAATCAGTCTTCACCAAGCCATGATTTTTGATACCTGATAGAATTCTCAATCTCATCTTTGGAACTCCTGTAGGGTTGGGAAGATGACAGTGATTTTAAACACAATAGCTTTTAGATTTTTTTAAATGGTATCTTAATCCAATATTCAAGATGAAGTAGAACAGCACTACACATTTCCTCTTTCTCCCACGTCTCTGCTCCCTGTCTGATGCAGTTGTTGTCAGTTCTGCACCTCCTAAAGCCAGCAGTGGCACAAACATACACACCCACCCCATTCTAGGTGAAAAAAAATCACACTGTGTAAAACAAGAATAAACGTATTTTCTATTCTGCAGAGATACTTTGTCCAGACCAAGGAAATTCTAGCAACCAACTGAAGGCTGCAGATGCACAAGCACATGAGAGAAGTGCCAGTGCAGGCTGTCTCTCACAGGCAGAGTTGCTACTGTCCCTGGAAAGTGGTTTCTGATCCACCAGCACACAGGGAATCAAGTCAAGGAGCCCATCCAGGCAACAGGGAGATGTGCTTCATTGGACCAGGTCTGGTTTGATCCACTGCACAGCCCCAAACCAGCCATCCTGGCTCAATGGAGAAGACAGCACAGACTCAGCTACTCTGATGCTGCACGAGGCCACAGCCTCAGCACATGGGAATTGCATTTGGATCAGCAGTTGGGTTAGGTTATCATTGGACTGCTCTTCAAATAACATTTGGAAGAGTCCTTCCCAAGTATATAGTCATAGTGCCCTGTATATTTACGATACCCATTCTTTAACCAGCTTGCAAGAAGCCAGATCAGCTTTTAATGTAGACTCAAGAGACATCCTGTTGCACCATGGCAGCACTAGAGTATTTTTAATTTTTTCCTACTCACTTGACAGCAGATTACACAAAGTTGTTTTGGTTTTTGTTTTGTTTTTTTTTTTTCCTCTCCACATTTCACCAGTTTTGTCCACTATTCTTATCTATACCACTGGGACAGTGTTTATTATTAGACAGAACAGGCTATGGTTCAGTAGATCTAATGAACCTGGCTGCCTTTCCAAGATCCAGCCCTCAGTGTGCAACACCACCACTGCCCAATGCGACTCCCCAGGGCAAACCCTTAAAACAGTCAGTAACATTGTACCCATTATCAACATGCCACATGAAAAGGCTGATTTAAAACCCATTCTTTGAACAATTACAAGCTGGCTGCCAGAGCACCACGTATGATAGAACTATTAATCTTCATCACATATTGCTAAAGAAAGAACTTCCGGATCGGTTAGTATTAGCTATAATTACCTATCAATCCTTCAGTATAACTGTGCCAAGATGAGCCTTTGCCCAAGTAAAGGCTTCTAACAATGAACAAAGCCTTGCAGAATACACTGGTAGGGTCCTGAGGCTGCAGCACATTCAGCCACTCCTGCCTGTGGTTTAGCCCCAGTTGGTGACTCAGCCCCTCCCAGCTGCTCACTCACTCCCCAGGGTGGGATGGGGGAGAATCAGAAAGGTGAAAAGTGAGAAAACTCATGGGTTGAGATATAGACAGTTTAATAGGTAAAGCAAAAGATGTGTGCCCAAGCAAAGCAG
>JANIJG010020003.1:10298-35259 GCA_024611175.1 Megaceryle torquata | reverse complement strand
GGGGGCAGCGGGAGTAGACGGCGGGTTCCGGTACTTGGTGCGTGTCCGGTGCGGTGTGGGGATCGCGGGGGGGGCGGGGCGCTGGCCGGGGGGGGGGGGGGCCTGGGAACCTGGGAGCGCCGGCGCGGCCGCGTAATCCGTCACTCCCGGGAGATGTCTCATTAACCCATTAACCAGGGAGGCTGGGGACGTGCTGGGAGGAGAGCGAGGGAGAAGCCGGGGGTGTGAAAGGCAGAGTGCGGGCAGGGGAGGAGCCGTGCGAGGCAGGCACAGGGGCCAGCTCCTCCGCGCAGCCCGGGACGGGACAAGACAGGAGGACGGCGGGGACGGACGGACGGAAGGCGGTGGCCACGCGTGGGGCAGCCGAGCCGAACTCACCGGCATCTCCTTCCCTCCCTCCCACCCCCAGCTCCCCGCCTGCGAGGATGAAGCGGTTGTGCGAGGAGAGCTCGTCCGACACGGAGTCGGACGGGACCATCGACGTGGGCCGGGAGGAGGAGTACAGGTGAGGAAGGCACGGGGCCGTCCCGGAACGGATTCGGGTTTTGGGGTCCCCAGAACCGGGCACGACTCTTGCAGCAGCTCCCTGAGAGCTTCCCGGGGCGGCTGAGGTCGGTGTTTGCCGGGGCCAGGGCACGGGAGGGCACCGGGCTCCCCCGCGGAGTCTCCGGGAGTCGCCCGGCACCTCGCTGAGCCCCGTCGGGCTGGGCTGGCCCGATCCTGCCTCGGGCGAGGACGAGCCCGAGTGTGTCACTGCAGCGGGCAAGTGTGGACTGATGCTGGGACTGACCCGGCGAGGAAACCCAAGTTGCAATAGAAGTATTAAAGCTGCGCTATGAGCTGGTTGCATTCAAGAAAGCCCTTCAGGAAAGGCAGCGCGATTCTCTCCTGCCGGGTGGGCAGAAGGGCAGTTCTCATCTCCCTTTGGTTGCTCGTAGGTCTCTGCACCCTGAAATGGGGCAGTTCCCCCCGTAAAGATCAAAGGGTGCTGCTGCAATCCCAGCGATCCAGGGGCTCCTAGGGAATGTAGAAGAGCCCAGGAGGTTTCTCGTGAGAAACGCTTCTGCTCTGCTGGTGCCTTTGTAATGCACCAGCTGGGGCTTTGATCCTCAGTAAAGAGGGAGCCCGAGCAGCTTGGCCAAGCCAAGGGTGCCCTGCTTGAATCGTGCGCTTCCAGTATCGTGGTTTGCAGGCTCCATCCCGTCGCTGCTGAGGTGCAGTTTCGGCTCTGGGGTGAAATAATGGGGAAATAGCGAGGACAGAACCTCTGCGTGGTTCCTGAGGCTTCACTGTGCTCCTCTGGGCTGGGGCCATGCTGGCAAAGGGCATTCCCAGCCCAGGTTCCTGTGTTGTGCCAGCCCTTCGCGGGCATGCCCAGGCTCTGGGCGCACAGGCAGTGCTGGGGACGAAGGAAGGGCTCTGTTAGTTGTTCTCAAAAAATAAGCTGCTTTTGAACTCTTGTTTCAGTAGCCAAGTATCCCCCTCCCTCCATGTCCAGCGAGGGCCCTGATGAATTAATTCCCTTTTGCTGCTTGGTATCCTGAGCAGAGAAGTCACCCTGCCCAGTGCCAAGCTCGGGTTCTCACGGGACTAAATGCACGAGTCTGCTTCTCACCGATACGGTCAGAGCAGAGTCGGGCGTTTCCACCATGTAACGTCCTACACGAATTCACTGACCCCTTATGCAGTTTTCTAAGTGCATCAGTATTTAACCTGCCTTCCCGCTGTACATGAAATACATCCCAACCTCTTTACATCAGTGCAGCGCAGAGTCCGTCGTGTCCTGGTGGATGAAATGGAGGAATTGTCATAATATTTTATCTGGGCGAACAGTAACGATGAGTTTTTGATCAGTCTCTGATGTTGATCATGTGGTTGTCTTCTCAAACCAGTCGTGGAGCTGGGCAGTGCTGTGATCTGCCGCTATTTGTATGTGTGTATATTGTGGCTCATGTCACACAAACACATGGCCCAAAGAGCTGTTCCTGCCCTGACGAGTTTAACAGGGTCCTGCCCGGGATGCTGGCAGATCGAGAGAAATGAAGCGCTTCCAGGTGGGGAGCGACTGGGGCAGAGGGAGGCAGTCGGGCTGTCTGGCCGGGGTTCCCAGCCCAGTACCCATCGGTCGAGTGGTTTGGGCAAACCAGTTCCCCTGCGGAGTGGGGATGAGTCACAGCAGGTGTGAGGCTTGGTTCAGTGTGTGGAGCAAGTTTAGACTCCGGGGTCACTGCAGAAGCACAAGACACGGCTTGGTTTTCTGCTTTTTGTTTTGAATAAACAGCCCAAGTTGGGCTGCAAAATATGAAATAGAGCAAAGAGCAATGCAGAAATTTTAACCATCGGAGAATATAGTTATGGTATCTTTGATGTGGTTCAAATCTGTCAAACATATTTTCAAAATATATTTCACAGTCAGTCAGGTCTTTACATCCACATCTGGAACTGTAGCTCACAAAGAGCAACGCGTTCGGACAGCTCTGCAAAGAGAGTTTCAGACTTCACAGATCCAGGCTCCTGGAGCGCGTACTCCACATTCCTGCGCTGCCAGGCGAACCCAGAACCTCCCCCCCCGCACATATCGCACCCCAGCGTCCGTGCAGAGCCCGCTTCCCCATCATACGTGCTCATCGTATGTGCTTTCATGTGTACCAGCAACGCGTGTTCGTACCTGCGAGGCCAGGCAGCACCTCTGCCCAGAGAAAGCCCACCCAGCAGACATTTAAATTGGGTACTTGTATGGAGATGAGTGGAGCAGTCAGTAGAAGAACGTGTTATTTTGTCTGATTGTGTAAAAACCACTTCTGAAAGCACCTCACTGGGGCCTAACAAAGTGTATTTTAATGGGTTGAGTTTGGTCTAGTCTTTGGCTTGCCGTGCAGACAGTGCTGTCTGCGCAGAAATGGCTTTAACAGACTATTAAAAGGCTTCATCACACTGAAAAAACAATTTGATTTGTCGGGGTGAAGCCAAATACCACCAGATTTCCCCATGTGTATGTCCTACTGGTGTCAGAGTCCCTCCGGAGCGCGGTGCTGGCCAGGGCTGCAGACGTTGTCTCGACTGCGTCTTAACATCTCTGCGCTGAGTTTTGCAAGGCGCAGCCCCAGCCCCCAGGCAGTCCCGCTTTCTGGAGGGAGAAACCCTGCTCGGGGGAGGCGGGAGGTGGCCCAGCTGCTGTCCCCCCTCAGAAGAGGGGTTGTGCTCCAAGGAGTCTCCCATGCCCGGTTATCCATAGTTACGGAGACTTCACCGCTGTGGGGACCTAAGGGTTGAACTTTGCTTCCTCACACGTGTTTAGTGCTGACCTTTGGTGTCTGTAGCCTCACTCATGCCCACCAGGCACAGGATAGTTTGTGGGGCCCTTCTCCTGAACTGGTGTCCCTTGTCCCCCGAGCAGAGCTGGTCCCCAGGGCTGTTGGCCAGCAGGCAGGGTCCCTGCCGGGTGTTCCCTCTGCCTGGATCCTGTCCTCTCTCCCTCTGGTTCAGAGGTGTCTGTGCATTCCGAATATCGTGGCCCACCCCAAAAACTGTGGTTTGTGAAGCTACTCTGCAGGAAGCCCTCGGAAACCACATCAACGCTGCCGTTGGCCTCGCCCTGAGGAGCGACCAGCCCTTGGCTGCCACCCTGGGTGGGAGCTCAGCTACGCGCTCGTGCTATCGCAGCACGAGAGGCAAAGGCCTGCAGACAGGGCAGGCTCAGACACGAGAGCCGGGAGGTTCACCCATGGAGGGAAAAAAAGGCCATGACTCCAGAGCTCAGAGCTCTGCTTTTCCAGCCCTGTGGAGATGCCAGCTTGGGCTGAGATCGAAGGAGACGTGTGCCTGGTAGGGGATGGACAGTTTGGTGCAGAAATCTGTCCCCAGCTGGTGGGAGATTCTCAGGAAGGAGAGAGTGGGATTTGAGGCTCTGCTTGGCTCCCTGTCCCCAATTCCTGAGCTCTGTGTTGTGGGTAAAAATGAGCTGGGAACCACAGAAGACATTATTTGGGGCGGGGGGGAACTGCAGATGGCAAACGTGTGTAAAGCATATGTGCAGCGGAGGTTTCTCTCCAGCTAGTGCAAGAAATGATTCCTCCTTCTTCCCTTCCAGCCATGTTTCCAGGTCTGTGTCTCCCACCACGTCATCTCAGATCCAAGCCAGGAAGAAGCGGAGAGGGGTGAGTCTCGTTTCTCCCTGGGGGGTCAGGGCTGGTCCAAGCTGGGCAGCCTGGCCCAGGGTCTCACCACAGTCAGAGTAAAAAATTTCTCCCTTCTCTCTGGTCTGAATCTCCCTCTTTTAGTTTAAACCCATCCCCCTGTGTCCCATCCCAACAGGCCCTGCTCAAAAGTCTGTCCCCATCTTTCTGCCAGGCCCCTTGAAGTCCTGAAAGGCCCCCAGAAGGTCTCCCCGGAGCCTTCTCCTCTGCAAGCTGAACCCCCCCAGCTCTCCCAGCCTGGCCTCCCAGCAGAGGGGTTCCAGCCCTCAAATAATTTTTGTGGCCTCCTCTGGACCTGCTCCAACAGGTTCATGTCCTTCTTGTGCTGAGCACTCCAGAGCTGGACACAGTTCTTCAGTTTCTTTGCTCAGCTTTTTTTGTACCCCAAACATTTACCAACATGACCTTGTTCAAGCACCTCTCTCAACCTGCCATAGCTGTTAACAAGGGCTTTAGACCCAAGATCTGTGGCCATAAATGACCATGGTTTCTTTTCTCCACTTGGAAATCACCCGCAGATCATTGAGAAGCGGCGCCGGGACCGTATCAACAGCAGCCTCTCCGAGCTGCGGCGCCTGGTGCCCACCGCCTTCGAGAAGCAGGTGTGTGTGTCCCTGGTTTCCACCCACCCTCCCGTGCAGCCTGTGTTTCAGCAGTGTTAAGGGTAGAGCCCTCACGATGAGAAAGTCTGGAGCAAGGCTTTGTCTTTCTTACCGTCATCACTTCAGGGAGTAAGTAGGTGGTGAAACTGGGTGGTAAAATAATATTAACAAATATTCAGGAGCCCTGGGGAGGATAAATTCCATCCTGAAAGTGTTTTGCAGATATGAAGATGCACAGAAATGGGGATTTTTCAATTTGCATTGGGGCATTTTGGGAAGGAGCTCCTTTTTCCACTCGCTTGATGTATAAACCAGAGCTAATGTCCTGGATGGATCCCCTGCTCCACTCTGAGCACTCCCGGAGGGTTTTGGGAAGGAGGTCATTGGGCAAAACCCAGCTCTTGAGAGGCACAAAACCCTAGACCATAAAATGATGAATTGCTCTTTTCTTCCTGCTCCAACCACACAGGGGTCTTCCAAGCTGGAGAAGGCAGAAATTCTACAAATGACAGTAGATCATTTAAAAATGCTTCACGCCACTGGAGGAACGGGTAAGAACCGCTTTTTATAAGCGTACGGGTGAGGTGAAGGTGAAAACCTGGCAAGAAAATTCCCTGGCGGTCTCAGCAGCAAGCTCATGTGCCTTGCTGACACCAGCCAGCACCAGAGCAGATGCTGCCCTGCCTGCTTCCCAGGGGAAAGAATTTTTTTTTTTTTTTGAGGGAGAGCAGATGGATGTTTCCTGCCCTGTCGTTTTTCATATGGGTAAGCATCCCCCCATCTGGCAGATGGGGGTATATGGGACAGCAAGTCCCCCAGACCCACAGGGTCAGCACCGCTGTCGTTGTCACACACCCTGCTAAAAGCTGCCCAGCCAGAGACGTGCTTAGTCCTGCTCAGAAACAGAGCTTGCTTCCAGAAAAATGATTATTAAACTTTTTACCTCCTCCCTGGGATACATTTCCTGCAGAGGCTGAATTCTGCATGGGGACTCTGCAAATAAACAAGGCTTTTTTCCCTTTCTGTTCTTTTTTTTTTTTCTTTTTTTTTTTTGTGTGTCTCTCTTGGTTGTTATAAGAAGAGAGAGGGAGCCCTGTGCAAAATTCAACAAAGGTCTTATTTGTACCGAGACCTCAGTACAGACCCTCTGTCCTGTTCCAGTTAACAGGATGGAGATCACAGCTCCAGTAAAGAAGCCTCTGGCTTGCTTACCACCCATTTTTGGCTTGCTGAGGACATTGTTGGCATCCAGGCTTTGGTTCAGAGCTGTAACTTGGTCTGGAACATTTGTTTAGATATTCAGTTTGACTGCACTGCAACAAAAGGCTGTATTGTCACGAGAGACCCCGTCAAGCAGAGTGGTCCAGCGCTTCACTGCGCTGTGCCATTCTCTGCTTTATTGCTTATCGTCTCATGAAGCTGCAAGTCAGGAGCAGAAGCCTAAAAAATCAGCCGTTGGCTGTGTTTTTATCTTGTTGATTTCTGTGGTTTTGAGTTTTCCCGGAGCGGTGGCTTTGGTTCTGTCACCGTCCTGTGTCCTTTATCTGGTTAAGCGAGGTATAAAGATGGGGACCCAGGCAGAGGAATGTGGTGTGAAGCTGGGTGTTGAGGAGATGCGGTGTCCTGCCGTTCTACAAGACCAGGGATGGTCCATTTGCAGAGAGGGACCCAGTGCCCATCTAGCCCCCAGTCACATCTCCAGCAGCGATAACAGAGAGAGTCCAATAGGAAAAAAATTCTTCCTTCCTGAGCACAGTTAATGAAACCTCTTGTTTGACTCACATGGTGCAGTAAGAACCTTCATGACCCCAGCAGTTCCATCCCACTGAGATAACCGCAGATGCTGTTCTCACGCACACAAACATCCAGTCTTTTTGGACACCCACTTGGCTATCTGCTTCAGTAATATCACACGGCAGCAAAGTGCCTCAAGTGAAATACACAGTGCATTAGAGAGGGTAGTGAAATCCAGTCGCATTCTTGAGCTCTCCATGGACTTAGTGTCACCCGGCTCCTCTCCCTACAGGCTTCTTAGATGCCCGAGCTCTGGCCGTGGATTACAGGAGTATCGGCTTCCGCGAGTGTCTCACTGAAGTTGTCCGGTACCTGGGTGTCCTCGAGGGTCAAAATGCCACCGACCCCATCCGGCTGCGACTCCTCTCCCACCTGAATAATTACGTGGCAGAAATGGAGCCTTCACCTGTGGCCACTTCCCTCCTGCCCATCCAGACGTGGCCGTGGTCCTTTCTCCACAGCGCTGCTGGCCCTGTGCAGATCCCCAGGAGGGAGGCTGCTCCTGCTCCGGTTGTTTTGACTGCATCTTCCCTGGCTTACCCAAGCCCCGCTGTGAGGCCAGCTCCACTTCGCCGTGTCCCCGGCGACATGCTGCCATCCCGCCGAAGCTTCCTGGCCAGCAGGATGGCCTCTTCCAGCCGGAGGGCCCGAGGAGCGAGCTCGTCCACGGCTGTAGCAGCCGTGCCCAGGATGCCGTCGCCAGCAGGTGTATTGAGAGAGGGCTCGGCCAAGAGCAGCCAAATCGCGACGTTCCTCTTCTCACCAGCCTCCGCCGGCATCCCCGTTCCACCGGCGTACGCGGCGCCTCCTGCCTTGAGCTCTGCCGCACAGGGACCCGGGATCAGGGTTGGGACATCCAGGATCTGCCGCTCCTGGGCAACTGAAATTGGGGCTTTCTGACCCTCCCTTCCCTTTCGGAGACGGGAATTCTTCGGCACTTGTTGCCCACCGGCCTAAGAACAAACTCAGCTGAAAAGGCAACTTTCCTGCTTTGCAGAAGCCAAGGATCCATAAAGAAAATTCTCTTTCCTCTTTCCCTGCCTCCTCGCACCACCTTCCTTGCCTCAGCGTCACACGTCCTCTCCCTCGTGATGCCTGCAAACGTACATCACATCCAATTCGATGCACTTGTCTGCATGTGGCCGTACTCCAGATCCTCCTGGCTGCAAGGGAGGGGGCACACACAGATCCCAACCCTGTTCCTCCTCCAGCAAACCCCCTCTGCAGAGCCCAGCGTCGCTCTCCTTTGGAAAAGAGCCAGCCCTGAAATACTGTCTTATTTCCTTGGGGACTCCGAGCTGCCAGACAGACTTGCTCATGCCGATTCCCTGCGATGCGTCCCCCAGCTGCAGCACCTAATTTTGGTGTGGTGGGACGGAGGCAGCTCACCCCCCTCCCCTGCAAGGCAGGCTGGAGCCCCCCCCCCCACTCAAGCCCCCTTAGCAAACCGCCTGCCTGCTAATCCCCACGCTTCCCTCGCCGCATTACCAGCTTTTCCTACTTATGTGCCCTTAAGGTGGAGTGAGGCAAGAGCTTAACAGAGCTCGTTCCCACAGCCCAGCTGAAATGTCACCGCGGGGCCCGCGCTGGGTCCCTGCGCAAGCTGTGCAGGAGCAGCCGGCCAGGCTGCCTTGGGTGCAGGGGAGGCTTCCGCAGCCCTTGCTCTGCACCGAGGTGTGAAGAGGCAAGACAGAGGATTTCAAAGGGATGGCTGTCATGGAGGGGGAAGGCTCTGACGGCCAAAGTGAGAAGAAAAGGCTTTTCCCTCTGCCAGTCTCCCTGCTGGAGCCATCTCTCCTCCGTCCCAAGCTGAACAGCTGTGACTGCAAAGGGGGGGAATGGGTTGGACCAGCCTGCGTTTGAAGTGCCTCCCTCGTCCTCTCTTAACCCTGCTTCCCTCACCCTCTCCTCCCACAATGTCTCTGTTTTCTTTCTTCAGTGCCACGTTTTGGTCTCATGTTGCTCATCCCTCTCCCTGGTCAGTCACCAAAACCCACCGAGGTTTCGCCGCGGACTTCGGCAAGCTCTGGGTCTGCACTTGTCCTGGTTCCTGAGAGCTTCTCCTGCCTTGGCTTGCGTGCCCCTAAACAACTGATGCAGCAGATGCACATCTGCTCCCATGGCTGTCCTCCCCTCCTCTCTTCTTTGAGCAGAAAGGAACAGAAACTTGAATCTTTCGAGCCACCCTGCTCCTGGGCCGTGTCCCTAACTCCCGTGGTGGCCAGGGCAGGATCTCCCAGTGCTTTCCCCTCATCCAAACAGCCCCCACTCCCTGCCTCTGTGCCTTGACTTTCTGGGATACACATGCAGAATAGCCCAGACCTGGTTGCATGCCCAGCCCAAGGAGTCTCACCCACCCCTACAGAGAGAAAAGTGGGGAAAGGTCAGTGCAAAGAAAGGTAGAAAAGAGGGAGAAGATCTCTCTTGAATGGGAGAGGCTCTCCCTGTGCCTCAGGTCAAACACGCAGCAGGTCAGACTGTGTGGACGAGCTGGTGTTTTTGAGTTCCTACAGATCCTATCTGCCCGGTGCATGTCAATGTATGTACCTGCTATTGTTTGGAGAGTGAGTCCCTCCCAGTTGTTTTGATGAAAGTCATTGCACTTAACACACAGAAATGCCTCCGCTACTTCTCCTCAACCCTTGTCCTGAAGCGCCAGAAGCAGCCAGGAACAACGTATTCCTTTTGAGCACAGTCAGAGGAGGTCCTCCCAGACCCTGGGTGTTCCTGTGCGCTGGAGCTCACAGCACGTAGCCTGACCTCACTTTCCGCTGTGCAGAGCTGTTAGATTCACAAGCTGTGACATCCAGCAAAGGTGTCAAATAAAGTCTTTCAAACCCCTGTCGTGGTTGTGAAACGTAGCATTGATGGGAATCTCTTCTGCCGAACCAGCCTGCCTGGGTGGCCGCTTAGTTTTGTGGCAGGCCAGCAAAATTTTACTCCTGAAAAGCTTCAACAAAGGTAAGATGGAGCTCATACGGTAACGCCCCTGCTGGTGGTTTTATGGCTGCTGCTCTTGGTCACTCTGGTCCCATCACTTTTTGATTTTGCAAAGCCCTTTGTGAGTCAAAACCAGCCGGAGAGTCAGCAGCACTTGCCCTGAGATTGGCAACAGGCCACATCTTGAGAACAAATCATTTTATCTAGCTACCAGCATCTGCAGAAATGTCAGGGAGCAACCCGGGTCTGGTGGAGCCTTGTGGCCAACCACCGAGGGCTCGCCTCGGCCTCTGACCAGAATAACCCCGGCTGCATCTTGCTGTCGGGAAACGTTTTGGACTAAACAAAGAGCCACAGCTGAGAGCTTGTCTCTTGTTCTGAGGAGAGGACCAGCAAAATGATCCTTCCCGTGAAAGATGCTGGGAGAATTTTCCAGGGAATGGTGGGAATTTGATTTCCTTTCCCATAACTCCTTCTCACTCCAAAATGCCTTTCAAAACCACCCATAAATCCCTGCCTTAAGTGCTGTGTTGGGAATTGCTGGAAGGGAGCAACTGCAGCTGTGAGGGAGGAACGCAGCATCCGTCTGGAAGTGAAGAGAAGCTTCTCAAGAGCAATAACAGGGCTATTGATGATGGGTAGTCTCGTCCTGCTGGTGCCTGGGCTGCCCTGACCCGGCTGGAGGCGGCAGTGGGAGCTGAGTGTTCTGGTGTGGCCTTGGCCAGAGAGAAAGGAACCAGATGACCCTCCGTGGGAGGCAGGCACACAAAACCATCCCCGAGGGCGATGGTGCTAAACCAGAACAGAGACAGGGGAAAAAAACCACCCCACTTCCTGATCTCTGCTGATCAAACGGGAGCCGGAGTGGGTGGGAGGGCGTCGGTTCAGGCCCGTGGGGTTTTCTCCCCACAGCAATAAGGTGATTAGAGCAGTAGCCCGGGACTGGAGCTTCATTTTTTTTTCCCAGGGTTTTCTTTAGCCTAAATATCTCCTCTAACACATCCTGGCAACTTTTGATCTCCCCTGTAGGGGAAATCCCTGAACTCTCCACGCTCTCTCTTCATCCTTGTTCTTCAGGCCAGAAACCCCATCGTGACGAGGCCTATGGGAATGCGTGGGCTGCGTTCGGTGCAGTCCGTCTGGGCTTGGTGAACACCGCTCTGGCTCCCACGAATGGAACAGGGTCCCGATGAACGAGCCTTCGCCTGCTCCTTGGGAGCCACTGGGGTTTGCTATGCAGCAGGTGCTCTTGCAGCGAGTGAGTCCCGCTGGCCCAAATTCCCCCGCATGAAAAATGTTGCTGAGCTCCGTTCTTTGCTGTTGCCTGACCTGGGTGAAACCCTCCTGGGCTTTTCTGCTGGTGGTGAAATCCCGGCCTGCCCTCTGCTGGTAAAATCCCAAAGCTAAGGAGGAGAAATCCTAAACCAGTGTCAGCATTTGGGCGAAAACTCCCCATCCCTGTTAAAAAAACTGGATGGTGTTTTATGAAGACCTATCGTGCAGACACATGGCAACAGAGCAGCTTGGGAGGCCTCTGGGTGACGGGTCTCACACCAGTATTATCAATGGGGATGGACTGGGGTGAAGACATTAGAAGATGTAACCTTTGCTCCAGACACACGGAAGGTCTTCAGAGGGGGAATTTGGAGGATCTTGGGCATCATCAGTCACCAGGAGCAGCTACACTTGTGTGTTAAGGGTACCAGGACCAGGGGCACCCCTGGGGCAGTTTTGGGCCCTCGTGGGCAGAGGGTACCCCCAGCCTGTCAGTTGGTGTTGGGAGTGAAAAGGACAGAGGAGGACACAGGGCTGTAGCTGTCTGCACAGTGTCCCCTGGGAGGGGACACGAATGTCAAGAAATATGTTTCAAATAAAAGCCATTCTCGGCGCAGCCACAGCCGCCACTTGCGGCCAAAGGGCATTTTATGTGCAAACACGTTTTTGGAGCTCTGCTGCGGTTTGACTTTAGCTGTCAAAGTAGGAGCTGCTCTGAACTCCTTCCACAGCAAGACTCTTGTCTCAGCCCTGGCTTTCCCAGCTGAGGAGATGCTGGGATGCAGAGGACCAAGCTGCAAAACAGTGGCAGGTGCCAGGTGTGATCCCACCAGCGCGTACCAGTGCTGCCTCCCTGCACTGCTGGCTGTTGGCAAGAAGATGATGAGCTCAGGAGAAGGATGATTTGTGTCTTTAGACAACAACTGGACTGAAAATATTGCCAAATATTACAATTTACCTTGCCAGTGTTACCTTTTCCACTGGCCTGAAGGGACAAGTATCAAATCCCATTTATACAAGAACACCCTATCTCTCTTTTAAAGCAAATTAACGGCGATGCAACACAGAACCGAAAAGTCACAGCAGACCAGATGCTGGTCTCTGTAAGAGTATCTTAGTCCCCTTTAACAGGACATCCGTGGTCCTGAAGGTCACTGATGAATCACCGATTCCCTCGCTGCTGTGTCCTCACGCTCTGCTGAAGATGCTGGAAATAGATCATTACGGGTCTCCCCGGAGCTGAATCTCTTGAGCGTGAAGCTGTGGGACAGTGGAGGGGGGTGAATCCCTCTCTTGTTCCAGCAGCTTTCTTCTGCGTTTGGAGTTCAGCCCTCACCCTGGGAAGAGGGACCGACAGCTCGCTTCCATGGGGAGATGTCAAGGACCCTTGGTCCCACTCCAGGGTGGCCCATGACGTGAGCTGGCGCGGCGCCAGGGCTGCCGCAGGAACTTGCTCTCATTTGAGGAAAAATTGTGCTCTGCAGAGGAGGCTGTGGGAATGGCTCCAGCTGTGTCCACTCCTCTCACCACTAGCGAAACCTCCAAAACCATAGCTTGGAGCAGCATGAAAAACGATCCCAGAGAAATTATTTGCTCTCCTGGGTGCATTCCTCTGTTCATCCTGCTCCTTGCTCTGGTCCCAGCCTCATGGCCCCACTCTGTCCAGGAGGCGCCCTGAGAGCCCCTTGTGTTTCATGGTGGGACTGAGCTGCCCCATGAGCCATCTGCACGCATGGGTTGGTTGGTTGTGGGAGGTGGACATCCCTGAGAGGTAAGGAGTGGATGTGTTGGGCAGCCTGAAGAAAAGCAGGCCTTGCTGAAGAGCAGTGAGGGGCTGGAGTCTGAAGGGGGGCGTGTGGCAGCATGGCACTGGTTCTTCATGGCGTGTGTTCATCATGAGGGGCCAGAACCGGCCAGGGGATTTGGGATGCCTGGCACTGGTGAAAGGATTGATATCCCTGGTCACTCCTGGTTGGAAGAGACCTTTAGGATCACCGAGTCCACCCATTCCCCCACCACTGACCCATGGCCCTCAGCCCCACAGCTCCACGGGGGGCTTGGAAACCCCTCCAGGGATCCTGGGGACCCCACCCCTGCCCTGGGCAGTCTGGGCCAGGTCTGGACAACCCTCAAGGGGAAAATCCCTGCCCTAGTCCTGCTGGCCATGCTCTTTCTGATACATCCTGGGGCACAAGAGGAGGCCGACGCCAAGGCAGTGTCAGGACCTCGCTGAGGGCCCCTGGGCCGCCATCTCCCCGATGAGGGTCGTCAACCAGCGACCCCAAAATGGCGGCCGGCGGGGGGCCCCACAGCCGGGGCTGGCCCCGCCTTTCCTCAGGCCGGGCCGGCAGCTGTCGGTCCTCCCCCCCCGCTGGGGTCGCTGCAGCGGGCGGCCGGCGGCAGCGGCGAGTCGGCCGGCGGGGGTCGCTCCCGGCCGGGCCCGGCCGCCTCCTCTCCGGGCCCCGCTCACGCCGCCGCCGCGGCGGCTATAAAGGGGCGCCCGCCGCCCGCCGCTCCTTCTCCGCTCGCCGGGCCGCAGCGCGTGAGTCGGTGTCGGGCCCAGCGTCGACTCGGGCCGGGACCGCAGGGCAGGGAGGGCAACGGGGAAGCGCGGGGGGCACCGGGCGAGCGCGGCTCCGGCCCGGTCTGGTCCCTCCCGGCAGCCCCTCTCGGCGCTCAGCCGCGTGTTCTTTATTGCCCCGCTAGAGCCGATCTTTTATATATATAATAGAAACCTACTAGAGAAGAGTTAATTTTGAAAGAAAGCTTAGTATAAGTATATATTACAGAGAGGATTATCTTTTTTTTCCTTATTACTATTATTTATTTATTTTTTTACCTAAAAGAAAAAAAAAAATTTCAAACGCTCTACCCTCGGGAGAACCGGGGCTCAATTCGGCCGTGGTTTTGGGGGAGCTGGAGGTGGGCTTTGCTCCAGAGCTGACGGGAGAAACTCTCAGCAGCCGGCGTGTGAATTTAGGCTTCGTATTCCAGCCCCTCTCTCCTGGAGGCTTAACTTTGTTTTTTCCTGATTTCAGGCCTTTTCTACCCGCCCCCTTCCCCCCCAAGCCGCTCTCTGTCCTGGGGCCTGGTGCGGTGTCTGTTCTCCCGTCCCCCCCAAGCTGTTTCTGCACCTCCCCCGCTTAGTGAGACTTTTATAGACTTGGAGGTTTTCCCCTGGTTTAAATACTTTAGAGAAATACTTTAAAGAAACCCCAAGAGTAAAGCCCCCCACCCCCTGCGTAGTTCCCGGTGTGAGCTTGTGCTGGGTGGAAGATGAACACGGCTGCCAGCAGTTACCCGATGGCATCGCTGTACGTGGGTGACCTGCACCCCGATGTCACCGAGGCCATGCTCTACGAGAAGTTCAGCCCCGCCGGGCCTGTCCTCTCCATTCGGGTCTGCAGGGATATGATCACCCGCCGGTCCCTCGGGTATGCCTACGTCAACTTCCAGCAGCCAGCAGATGGTAAGTGACCCATCCAGTGGCATCTAAAGATTTTTTGTTTGTTTCTTCACTTTTTTTCCGTTTCTTTCCCCCCGCTAATCCGGTGGGTTCTGCTCTGTAGCTGCCTACCAAGTGTTAGTTACGGGGTAAACAGTCGCTTCCCAGTGATTGTGAAGCTGGAGTATTAGTTTTACAACTTGCAATCTCCAGTAAACTCCACACGAATGCACATCTTGGTAATGTCTCAGATGGACCTACTTTTCTCATACCCTTATTGCAATTTGGAGACTTTTGGTTTGCTCCTGGCATAAGAGAATATTTTCCACGGTGTTCCCCTTTTGTTCTTGTGTAGCCTTGGGCTATTTCCTTGGGTCTTTCTGCAGTTAGTCCTGGCAGAAGAAGTTCAGAGCAATGAGCCCAGGCTGAGAGCTCAGTCTGGCTGAGCCTCGGGATGCCCACTCCCTCCAGTTCAATTTTTGGGAGTGGAGTGCTGGTTGCTGTGCTTGTGCCAGCAGCTGGATGGGTCTCCCAGTCTGAGAAGTGGTATTCTGGAGCTAATGGGAGAGAAGATGCGTTGTTCAGTGCGTGGGAAATCAGGTTGTCTCACATGCTGGAGCTGCATTGATTTGCTTTTGCCAGACAGCTTTTTCATACTTCAATTTAGTTCCTGCTCAGGTAGATATTCCAGGGCTGAAGCATGTGAAAGATGGGACAGAAGGGGTCATTTTGGAACATGGTTTTGCTGGAAGAAAAAATAGGTCAGCATTTTCTGCCCTAGTTTTCAGAGCCTTTGCTTGTTGACTTGTGTGTTTACTGCCCTGTGCTGTGATTTAGCAGGGTCTGTATGCAACAGAGACATCCAAAGGAGGGTGAATTCCCCTTGACGTCAGAATCATTTCACAATCACACAGACTTCCCTTCAGCCTGCAGTAGGTTATCCTGCTTTCCACCTCTACAGACAGCAGTGTGCTCGGTTTGCACGGGGTAATAGATTGATTTGGGATCAAAGTAGTTAAACAGAAACGTTATTACAAAGTTGTATTCCCAAAAGCCAGCAGAGACTCTGCGATTGGCTGGAATCTTTGGATTTTACATAGCTGGTGACTGGGTGCCCTCCTGGCTTCCATCCTTTCCCAGGTCAGAGTACAGCCTGTGTGTCCTTTCCTTGGGATGTGGATTGATCCGATGGAGCACTTCTGATCCTTCCTCTTGCCAGGCTTATAAAAAGTTGCCTCACACCCCAGTCTGTAATTTCTCATTCCTGGAATTCTCAGAAGTGCTTTTTACACAGACTGAGCAATGTATTTGGGTGTTATAAAACTTCTCAGTGAGGAGGATAGAACGTGAGAGCCAGTCTGTGTGCTCCTGTTCTGCTCAGATGAACCTGTCTGCTCAAACTCCCTCTTGTCAAACCACCTTGGGACATTCCCGTGCTGCACAGACCCGGGCTCACCAGCCTTTGCCTAGGCTATGGTCTTATTTTGCAGGATAAATAAAATCAAGCAGGTGAGATAAGCCAAGAAGGATCTCAGAGCTTGGATTAGATAAATGTCAGGGAGGTGGGATGCAGAAGACTGTAGATAAAGTTGTCTTGAAGTAGAGAAGACTGTATAATATGTGAAGCTTTGATGGTATAAAGGCAGAGTGGCTTGTCTTTAGCAGAAGTTCTGCTCCAATATATCTCAAGGTAATCTTTTATGGTGATGAAGAGGCAGGAGTTTCAGGAGAGGTTGCATCATTCTGAGCTCCTGGGGAGGCAGGAGACATTTTAGGAAGTCCTAGTGCTTCAAGTGATACTTTGACAAAGTTAAGTGGTGTCTTGTTACTGGTAGGTTTTAGAAGGTCGAGTGATTTAAACCCAATCGTTGAGTGAATACAGGAAGGAGAGATACTCAAACTCCTCCTGCCCTCATGAAGAGACCTCCTGTGAAAAGCTCCTAATTTCTTCTTTCTGGTAAACTGCAGCATGTGTTACTGTGCTCTAGTGAAAAACAGCTGCCATACTAAAGGTAATGCAGCAGAACAAGGACCATTTGGGGAAGGTGAGCTCCTTGGAGTGTTGCAGGCTCTCTGAAACAGACTTGAGTAGGAAGAACACACTTTTTCTTGTGAAATGGAGGAATTGGGATTGTTTCACGGTGGCAGTGCTCAGTACTGTCAGCCTGAGGCCTTGGAGAGAAGCAGGGAACCGTATTTTCAGCCCGGAATGCATCATCAGAAATGCCTTGGGACTTCATTCTGCTAAATCTGTGGAAAGATGGGGAGTGTTCTCCATGTAGCACTGGAGGATCTGTTTTGATTTATGGGTCATAGCAGATGCTACAGAGCATCACTTCAGGAAGCTTTGTGCTCTAAAAACTTGTAGGGAAGTTCTCATGTGCGCATTGTTGGTAGGCCTGAAGTGGTAGTAGGTGTTTAAAGGAGTTGATTTGTGATGGTTTGCATTTCCCTGGCACCTTTTGGGGAAGGATGAGTGCTTTGTAAAGCTGAAGACACCATCTGAACTCCCTTTTGTGTGTGTGGGGGGGTAAATAGGCCTCTGTCCTTATGGCTGGAGAAATACCACAGAGCAAGTCAAGCAGCCAGAACTCTTCCTTGCTATGTGAGGGCACCAGGAGCTCACCCTTGCTCAATGTGCTCTGTATTTCCAGAGCTCCTGGGTCCAAAAGCTTTGTGTTACATTTTTGTTAGCTAATGGAGTGATGCTTGACCCTGGAAGGGGCTGCTTTCTGGACATGCATTGTCTGACTGATAGCCTGCTGCAGAGAGGTTATTTTTAGTGAAAATAAGCTCTGCTGTTCCAATTGCAGTTCCTTGGCTTAGTAACCAGTGAATACTGAATCTGTCATACCGTGATAGGCAGATTAAGGCAATGCTTCAAAGTTCTGACTAGTTCAGGCTCAGCTGCACTCGTGAATATTTATTCTTTTTGACTGTGAAGAAGGGAAAGAAAACCATTTCCTTTGAAAGAAAAGCTGATTTTCCTTTTTCATGTGTTCCTCATACAGTTTAATTGCATTCCAGGGTTTCGTAACATCGACAGTCATGACATGACAACTCGGATAAGGAAGCAGAGCAACTTTAATGCGGTTAGAGAGATAAGCTGTTCTGGAAGTATGGAGAAAAGAGAACATTTCCTAAGCCAAGAAGGAACCCAGCACTGGGATTAGATCAGTGTCTCAGAAGAAGCAAGGTGTAGAAGGGTATAGATAAACTTGTCTTTTCCTTAAAGACAGTGTTAGAGAAGCCCTGAGTAATGTAGATGCAGGTGTGAAGTTAAAAGGGAGTTGTTACTTCTCTGCTTCATTGCCAACAGCATTTTGTTCTCACTTCAGCGACCACGGGATTTAAGTCTGTTCTATGTGCAACCTTTTATTATTATTGTTTAAAATAAGTGTTTAAATTTGTGCTCTGTGCTTTTGTTGTCAGGTTTTTCTTTTCGCTTGGTGGTGTAAGTGAGAGCCCGGAGATTTGCAGAGCAGCCATCTCTGCTGAATAAAACTCCCTTGTGCACTTTCTCGTGGGTGAACTTTGCTCTGTGTGTGGTTATCTTGTCTTCGCTGCTCAACCACAGTGGCTAATTCCAGCGGTGTGTTTGCTCTCCATCAGGGAGCCTGTAAGGGAGATTAATTACTTGGAGGCCTGAGGCAAACTGCAAGGAGTGCTCCTATGCTTTCCCTACCTAGAAGGGAGAGGGATGTGGGAGAGGAATGAAAAAAGTCTGAAAGGCGTTGAGTGTGTATATGAGAGTTGCAGTTGAGTGTGTATATGAGAGTTGCAGTTGAGTCTGCTGAAAGGATGACAGGAACCAGTGGGAGAGAAAGATACAGGAACTGAAATGGCTGAAGCTTTGTGGTTTAAATAGAAGAAAATGGGAAGGTGTTTGCTCAGGTTAAGGAAATGAATCAGATGAGCTTAGTCTGAGTCATTCACATAAGTCGTGCTGATCCTTTACAGGTTTCCTTAAGTCCTGATCTGCTGTGGTTGCATTTCTACCCATGGGTCTGGCAGACCTTCCTCACACCAAGGAATCCACCCAGGGCTTGCTTATACCACTGCTCACGAGAAGTGTCTGAATTTCAAGCAGAGTATAATAATGGTAGTGAGCTATTGAAAGAGCAGTGCCAT
Source organism: Megaceryle torquata (assembly GCA_024611175.1). Taxonomy (NCBI): domain Eukaryota; kingdom Metazoa; phylum Chordata; class Aves; order Coraciiformes; family Cerylidae; genus Megaceryle; species Megaceryle torquata. Next base: position 16,876 of record JANIJG010020003.1, on the reverse strand, counting down.
GGTGTCTGCCCAAGTCCACGCTTAGAAAGCTTGAAAGAACTGGGAGTAAGTTCATAACGAGTCTCTATCTCCATAGTGGCTGTGGAGTGTTTCCCAGTTCCCTCTGGTTGCCTGCCACTGCTTCATCTGCTTGTCACCTTTCAGCAGGAGCCCTGTTTCTGCTGCAAATGGTATATACAACTAGTTGGTGTCCTTGCCAAGGCATAGCTCTGGAGGACCTCTCCCTGCTATAAATAAACACTGCCAAATTTGACAAGCTGGGCTGAGTCGTCTGCTGAAGTGCCTACTAGGAATGGAGTGTGGGGAGAACCTCAGCTTCAGGGATTCAGAGTAGCAGCTGAGGAATCATAATGGGGCAGTTCATTGCATTTAACATCTTTGACTCTACAGAGAGAGTAGAATCTTAGCAAGTTTAACTTTTCTCCTTAACTTTGTGGTTTTGGGTTTTTTTTTCTCAAGCCTGACTACTCCAGGAGTGAAGTCCAGCAGAGCTTGTTTCCCAGCTGTGGCAAGGACTAGGGAGAATAACAATGGTACCACTTCAATTTGAAAAGAAACAACAAAAAAACCCGTTCCAAAGTACATGAAAAATGCTGAGAAACTTTCATGCAGGAGTTGATTTGGGGGCTAGGGATTGCAAGAGGCTTGTGTGCAACGTCCCGTTGGAGTTCCTGGAGACAGTTCTGTGAATTGCCCACTAGTTACTCTGGCTGCACTAACAAAATCACATGAAATAAGGTGTTTGAATTGGCATTTTCCTTGAATTTGCTGCTCCTGAAATCTAATCAGTATCAGGGTGGAGGTGGCCGGGAAGAACGGAATCAAACAAATTTGGAAAGCTTGGGTTCTGCCCTTTTAATAATCCTTGATTTTAACACACATCTATCCCTGTCTTTCCCTGCTTCATGCTGGGAATCAACAGTCTGTCTTTCTCTGCTCACTCCATGCTGGGAGTGTTTCCTGGCACAGAAGAGCCCCAAGCATCTCAATTTTATGAACAAGATCCTAATGTGTGTACGTAATGATCCTTTTAATATATCAGTAGGTAGCAGAAATAGAATCATGGGGGGGTTCAGCATAGGTTAGAATGACAGTGCTGGGGGTTTAGAGTTTAGATAAACACTTCCCTGTTAATCAGATTGGGTATATCAACATGTTTGGGGTTTTTTTCTCAGATTTTTGTCTACTCTTGCTGTCATCTTTAAACTCTGCAACTTAGGAATCATTTTTTTTGGCCCCGTTAGTTGCAGAGGATGACTCATGTCCTCTCCCCAGCCAGCCACGTGTTCGTGCACACTTTCCCTGACCTGATAGGGAGATGATCTTCTCTTAATAGAAATGAGTATGAGTAGATGGGAGCTTCATGAAAAGCAAACAAGCCAAACAGTCACTTTTGTTACTTCCTTTAATTTTTCTCATCCCTCCCCCCTGGATTTTCTGTATTTCCTTCTTTAGGTGGAGCAATTTGCCCCTATAATAATTAAGAATATAACTAATAGACCTCAAGGATTTTGACATTAATTTTGCTGTGGTTGTTCACATGTTACTATAATGTCAATTTAAAATAGTCTATTAAACTTCTTATCTACATAAACACATCCAGTGACTGTGCTGCAAAGACCTCCCTTAAAACATCAAGTTGAAAAAGTCACTGGAACCAGTTTCCCTTGATATTACCCCAAATGTCTCTCTGAGCTGAGTAAAATTCAGAGAAAACAATCCCCCTTGTGATGGAAACCTTTAACAAACCACAGAAATCTGTTCTTGACTTCTCTTGCAGCTGAGCGTGCTCTAGACACCATGAATTTTGATGTGATCAAAGGAAAACCCATTCGCATCATGTGGTCTCAGAGGGACCCCTCCTTGAGGAAGTCAGGGGTTGGCAATGTCTTCATTAAGAACCTGGACAAATCCATTGATAACAAGGCACTTTATGACACATTCTCAGCATTTGGGAATATTTTGTCTTGCAAGGTGAGATGTGGTTACTTTGTCCGATTCTGTTACAGCCGTGACGTGATCAGACACGACCAGCGTTGAAAGGGACACTTGTCACCATGTGAGGAGTGGAGTCTGAAAGGCAGAGTTAGCCAGTAGGTCAGGGCTTGCTGAAGTTGAGATCTGGTCATGGAGTAAATCTGCAACCCAGATAAACTCTTCCTGGTGCTGTTCCTTGGCACTAACATCATCTCGCACGCTGGCTTTGAGCGTGACAGAGGAGAAAACGTGCTCAGAGAGCTGACGTTCTGTTTTCCTTCTGCACATCTAGGTGGTGTGTGATGAGAATGGCTCTAAGGGCTACGCATTTGTGCACTTTGAGACCCAGGATGCGGCAGATAGAGCCATCGAGAAGATGAACGGCATGCTGCTCAACGACCGCAAAGTGTGAGTGTCACAGCCAGAAGCAGCAACGATCGCATGAACCGTGATGCATCTCGGTATTAACAGGGACACACAAGGCACTGGTTCTCCTGGCCCAAGCCTTGGCCTGCTACCTCTCCACTCCAGGGCTGGTGAGTGACCCTGCCCAAGCCATGGCCTGCTCCCCCTCCATTTCAGGGCTGGTGGGGTTCCCTAACCAAGCCTTGACTTGCCACTTTCTGCTAGTGGGCTGGGGTGGGTTGCTGTGGCCAGGACTCTCTCCACTGCAGAGCTGGGTGGGCATCCTTGACCACCCATAGGACAGGTGATTTTTTTTTTCTGGTTGGTCTGTGCTCTTTGTCCTCCTCTCCTGCTGTCACCTCTTCTTGTCCCCATTCCCAGCTCCTACTACACAGTCATTTTTTTTTTGCCTCACTACAAGTCACACGTTGTTTTTTTTCCCACTCTTATAAACAAGCTGCTTATGGGAATTTCCCTTCTTTCTTACAGATTTGTTGGGAGATTCAAGTCTCGGAAAGAGCGGGAGGCTGAGTTGGGAGCCAAGGCGAAGGAATTCACCAATGTTTATATTAAAAACTTTGGGGATGACATGGATGATGAAAGACTAAAGGAGCTCTTCAGCAAATATGGTAATTACAGCAACACCCTTAATGAGGCTGTGAATTCCATGACCCGTGGTAGTTGAACAGTTTACCTGGGTCACTTTGAGGTACAAAGAGCTTAGGGGTGGTAGTAGTAGTGCCAAGTGTTGGAGAGGAGGCAGAGGCTGACCAGCAGATGAGAGGGGGAGGGCTGGGGCTGTTAGATGGAGTTTAATAGTCTTTAAATAGTTGTATGATCTCTTATTAACCCTGTCCCTTGGTAACAGGTAAAACTCTGAGTGTTAAAGTGATGACAGACCCCACTGGAAAATCCAAAGGCTTTGGCTTTGTAAGCTTTGAAAAGCATGAAGATGCTAACAAGGTATGATCAATCTTTGTGCTGCTTGGCTATCTTCAGAGAAGAAAAACTTTCTTGGCTTATAGGAGTCTGCTACTAAAATGAGAGAAAATTCTGCCTTGAGCATCACCTAGTCTAGATGTGGGAACTTGGAAAGCTTTTGCACCTTACTGGCCTGACGTTCACGGGTAACTTGGCACTTCTCTGGATTACTAGATCTGCACAATGCAGTGGTGTAATCAACAGCATGAATTGCTGAAGAAATACTGCAGTGCAGGGCTTGAGGAGGAGGAAGGAGCTTAGAGTGAGAACAAAGCTTAGAAATAGTCTTCTCTAAACATCAGGCTTGTTAAAAATTAGCCTTGATTACAAGAAGGGGTGGGGATAAATTCACACATTGCTGTTAGTCCAGCATTCGGTGGGCTTGGCAGCATGGCCTTTGCTGATCAGCGTGTCTTTAATTAGCCTGTTGTTACAGGGAAGCGGTGCAGAAGTCGTGTGGTTTCTTGGCTAACAGGCAGCGATACAATGTGAGCTCGGGACAGCCCTGTTCATAGCCCTGTTCATGACCATTTCCTCTTGAACCTTCTGTCCAGGCAGTGGAAGAAATGAATGGAAAGGACATCAATGGGAAAATGGTGTTTGTAGGCCGAGCACAGAAGAAGGTGGAGCGCCAGGCGGAGCTGAAACGGAAGTTTGAACAGCTCAAACAAGAGAGACTCAGCCGGTACCAGGTGAGTAGCCTGTTCCTCTTCTGAATTCAGGCACCAGTCAGTTATTGTCCTCAGAGATCCTGGGAGCTGAAAACCAAAGGTCACTCTCTGGGCACAAAAGGAGCATCGGGGCATAGCCTTGGTAATAAATTTATTTAGGAGGCCGTGAGAAAACAGTCGTGCAGTCTCCTGTACTTTCAAAACGAGGAGACCTGGAAAGATGGAAAGAGGCAGCAGAACCCTATCCTGTTGTTTCTCTAATTTACAGCCAAACTGGGTCGTGTCAGAGATCGCATCTGGTTCTTTCCCACTCCTTGCAATACAGTGCTGGACTGGAGACACAAGATGCAACAGGAGAGCAGAGGAAATCCAGACAAGCTCCCTTTCACCACAGTGGGACTTGTCTCTACGCCTTTGCAACATTTATTGCCTTCAGCTTTGGAACAGTTTGCTAAACAAAGAGTTTTCAGATAACTGTAGCTTTGGCAGATGGATGCTAGTAGTTGATGTGCTCCAGATTTTCTTTACTGTTGCAAATGTCTTATTGTTCTCTCCCTTCTAGGGTGTTAACCTATACATTAAAAACCTAGATGACACTATAGATGATGAAAAACTGAGGAAGGAGTTCTCACCTTTTGGGTCAATAACGAGTGCCAAGGTATTGTGGGGTTTGGGGGTATTTGGGTTCTAAAGCTTGAAGGAACTGTTACTTGACAAGGGATTGAAGGGTAGTTCTTACACTCTCTGGTCAGTGTGGTCCTGAGGACATCTGGACTAGTAAATACACAGATTTCTTTGGGTGTTAGTGGGATTTTACTGCAAACTTGCTTCATTCCCTTCTCAAAGGAGGAGGCATGAAGTGGCCAACATGCTCATTTGAGGTGACTCCCACTAACCAAGAAATGGCATTTTCCTATGTGCATTTGGAGGCCGCACCAAATCTTTCCCATTCCTTACTGTGCAGTGTGGGCCTGGGGACACATGGTGCTTACAGAAAAGCAGAGTAAATCCAGACAGGTGACCTCTCATTCACCGAGGACCTGTCTCTACACCTCTGCAACAGTTAGAGCCTACCTGTCTGAAATCTGACACTTAAAAAAGAACGGATTCTTAAGCCAAGGCCTTGTAATGGTGCTCCACTGGCAATTGATCTTTACCACAGGTGATGCTGGAGGACGGCCGGAGCAAGGGCTTTGGCTTTGTCTGCTTTTCCTCTCCAGAGGAAGCTACGAAAGCAGTGACAGAGATGAATGGGCGAATCGTGGGCTCCAAGCCGTTGTACGTTGCGCTGGCACAAAGGAAAGAAGAGCGGAAGGCCCATCTCACTAACCAGTACATGCAGCGCATTGCTGGGATGAGAGCCCTGCCTGCCAACACCATCATTAATCAGTTCCAGCCTGCTGCTGGTGGGTATTTCATGCCTGCTGTGCCCCAGGTGAGTGGAGCTCCTTTGTTTTGGGGTTTTTTTTTAACTTGTCTTGAAGGCTTGGTGATTCAGCTGCAGTCACCTCACTGGGCCTTTCTTATACCCATAAGCAAATCCTTCCCAATGAGCACTGCAGGCAGTGGAGTTAACTGGGTGACTTCCCAGCTGCCTGTTCTCTCTGTGTGAATCCAGTGTGGCGTTTCTGGCAACGACTGCCGAAACCTGTTGTAAACTTGTTTGTTATGCATTTAGATGTTGCCTCTGAGCTTCTCTGATCTTTCTTCAGGCTCAGAGCAGACCCACTTACTATGCACCCAATCAAATGACACAGATGAGACCCAGCCCACGCTGGCAGCAAGGGGGAAGACCTCAAGGTGAGCATGCTGGAGATATTTGGGTTGTATGAGCAATACGCTGGTTTTGAGCATCCCCTTTGTCTATACTTTCCAACCATTGCATTCATTCCTTCCTGTGCACAACCTCAACCTGCTTCCTGAAGCTGACTGTCCTGCCTTGCCTAGTCACTTATGTTTTGAGGATTTCCCCTCGTTTCTCTCACTAGGCTTCCAGGGGATGCCAAATGCCATGCGCCAGTCTGGACCGCGGCCGGCGCTGCGCCATCTGGCCCCTGCCGGCAACGCTCCTGCTTCCCGTGGCCTCCCTGCTGCAGCCCAGCGAGTTGGTGAGTGTCTGTCTCCTGGGCTCCTCTCTGTGTCTGGGAGAGAGGAGGATGCTCTTGAGACTTGACCATTTCTGCTTCCGAAGATGGTTGTCAGAAACAGATAACCAAAGACCACCTGGAGCAAGGGGCAGAGGCAGCACCTCAGTCTCTCCTGTTCCTTGCTGTGTGGTACAGGTCTGGGGACAAGTTGATGCTACAGCACAGCAGGGGAAATCCAGATGGGTTGTTTTTCCCTAGTTTGGAACTCATCTCTACACTTCTGCAACATTGACCATTCAAAAACATGAAAGGCTTTGTAGGTTCATAGAACCACAGAATGGTTTGGGTGGGAAGGGACCTTTCAAGGTCATCTGGCCCAACCCTCCTGCAGGGAGCAGGGCCATCTGCAACCAGAGCAGGGTGCTCAGAGCCCCGGCCAACCTCCCCTGCAATGGTG
>JANIJG010020003.1:0-10198 GCA_024611175.1 Megaceryle torquata | reverse complement strand
GGCTGCTCTTCTCCAGCTCAACAGCCCCAGGGCTCTCAGCCTTTCCTGGCCACACAGATGCTCCAGCCCCTCAGCCTTCCCAGCCTCCACTGGACTCCTTTCAGTAGTTCCCTGTCTCAAACGGGGAGCCCAGCACTGGACACAACACTCCAGATACAACAAGGCAGATCACTAATCTGCAAAATAATAAATTAATAGTCAAACTATTTGCTCACCATGAGTTTCTTGTGAGGCAAGTGATGGCTTCTCACCTACAATATAGAGAATGGGGAAATTGACTGTGGTTCATACTGGGCACATAGGACAGGGAAGTGTCTCCAAGAAGAATCCTTTCAGTTACTTCTGATGCTATTTCAAAGCTCCCAGTGCTCCTGCTGCACTGGGGGCTTTATATGGCATGAGAGCGGGTGACTGGGAGGTTAGATGCTGCTCCTACCCTTCCAAACCAGGCGTTTGCAGGGAGCAGAGCCATCTGCACCGGCCCCAACAACAGCCAGGCTGTTCTAAGCTGCCTGGAGGAGCAACAGGAGCACTTTGACAGGTGGGGCAGCTCTTTCAGCTCTGCCTTCGCGCTCCCATCGCCAGCAAGGGTGCAGAGAGAGTTTATGGTATAAGAGATAAGGGTCCTGTGCATACAGAGCATCCGTGCTACAGCTGGCGCCGCGTTTGCCGTTGTCTGTCACAGGCCGCTTGCCTGTTAAAAGTGACACTCAAAATATAAAATCCACAGCTAGTTTGGGTGGTTTGTCAAAGCTGGAAACATCTTCACAGAGCAGCAATGAGGCAACAACTTCCAAAGCAGCAGCTGCAGCAGCTGCAGTTACTTACTCAGAAGCAATCACCTGAGAACAGTACAGATAATAACTTTTTCGGGTGCCAGAATCTAGGTATCCACTGAAAGCCCCAAGCTGAACTCAAAACGTTCGGCAGCTCCGTGGTCTTTATTCTCATTATTTCCAACTCTGAGGACGGTTTCAGTGACGTATAAATGAGATAAGCATGAGCCACAGAGCGCAGTTTTGGTCCGGATCCCAAGCACTGCTAAAAAATTGTATTCGTAGAGGCCTTATTTTTTCCATTTGATTGTGATAAGGATAATTGTAGAGTTTGCTTATCAAATGCACTTATCAGTTTCTAAGATACTGGAGACTGCCTTTATTTTTACACTCATTCTTTATAGTAACCCCACTAGTCTAAATTTTCTTGTGAAGCAAGCCACAGCCGTTGGCAGGGGTAGACAGCTCAGGGTTATGCTGCCTAAAATCAGGCTTCCAAAAATTATGCTCCTGTACCGCTGGAAAAATGGCAAGAAGCAGATGGACAATGTTCAAGAGGACGGGTAGGGAGCTAATAATGTGGTTACCCAGAACTAAAGAGCTGTCAGGGAGTTTATTGATCTACGAGGCGCATCATTCCTTCCAGTAGCGATGACTACAGAGGCTTTTACCTGTCTGAGATTACACCCACATTTTGCAAAATTCCACAACCTACTGAGGAGGGAGCAGTAGATTCAGGAGCAAACCAAGCCCTAGGAACTGCAAGAGCATCGGGAGAAGAGATTTAGTACCGGGTATGTGCAATAGCTCTTCAAAGGTGTTTCCCCTAAGAAAGTATCTCTGAATTCCACAAATCTGTCATCTTCAATGTCTAACAACTCTGGGAGAAGAATTAGCTGTGAAATCCAGTCTGATCCAGCAGCAAGGCTCTGGAGAAGCAGGAGGTGAAAAACATGAAAGGAATGCAGCTCAAGGGTGCGCAGGGTCCTGCTCGGAGCTGAAGAGTGGCCAAAACCGACAGATCTGAGGTGAGATACCAAGATACAGCGGAAAAGAAGAGACACAAGAATCCCAGATATTAGTGAATAGATGGTGAGAGGCACAAAGCAAAGGGCAAGGGGAGGTTTTAAGTGACCGTGCCCAGCCACAGCAAAATCCACAGAAAAGGCAAGAGGTGACAGCAAAGAGCAAAGCCTCATCTGCAGGAGTTGCAGTGCCCGGGAGAGCACAAGCTGGGGCTAAACTCAGACAGCTCAGCCTGGAAAACACCAACAGGGACTCAACCAGGAACATGGAAGGGTCCAGAGCGTTATTAATGAGAACAGCAATATGCGTCATTTCATGTGTGCTGCACTGAGAAATTACTGCTCACTATCTAAAATATGTTCCTAACTGAAAAACAGAAGAGGAGGAGGAGGAAGAAGAGGAAAATGAGTACAAAATCAGAAAATCAGGTTGAATCCTGGAGTTTCCTTTAACTAAATATCAGAAATATCCCAAGAATATTAAAGCAGAAAATGATGAGATCTGCTGTATCTGTCCCGCACTTACAGATTCTCAGCAGTCAGTCCACAAAAGCAAGGGAGTTTTTGCTTTTTTTATTCCATTTTATTTCTAGAAGTAATGTTGGCAAAAAAAGGTAACTCTTGCAGCAAAAATAATACTTGAAAAATAGTGGATTTTGTCCCTAAGCGTAACAAAATTTCACCTTCCGTTCCTTTCTGCTGCTGAATCCACCAGGGCTTCTCTTCTGCTCCAGAGAAATCAGCAGCAGAGGTGCCACAGCCTTTGCTGGAGCCCATAATGGAGCTCTCCATGAACTGGTGGTCGTTCTTCTCATCTCACAGAGAGGAAGGAGAGCATTTGCATTTGGTTTGTGTAGAAAGGCCTCTGTTTGTACAATCAGCTGGGCAACTTCGCATTTGGCATCATGCAAGCACATAAATAATCAATTCCTGCCTCCGGAGCTGTAATGGATGGGTTGGTGCGTTCTGTGCAGCGATGTAAAAGCAATAGCAAAGCAATCTGCAGGACTAATACCACCATGTGCACCGACTCCGACACTCGTGGCCATGCCGTTTGCTTAGCACAGCCCAACATGGGTGGATCTGTCAATGAGGCAGCAAAACTTTACACGCCGCTTCCTTCTACGCAACAAAGCTGCAAAGCAAGTGCTCTGATTCCCGGACGAGTGCCCAAAGGTGTCTTTGCACCCTCCTTCCACTGCATCTTGTGCTGCTGCCCTCCTAAAGCCATCACCCGAGAACATCCCTCTTCAACATGGTTATTTCTGATTATTTTTATGAGTTACAAGTGCTCCAGATCCTTTTCAATAATACATGGAACACCTGCACTGTAGCCACTTGCTTTACAGTGTGACCTAGACATGAACCGGCACCGTGCTGGGGATGAGGGTGCATTTAATGACCTCTCCAGGTCCTTTCAGACCTGTCTGGCCAGAGCAGACAGAAAGTTTGGCAGGGTGAGGGTGTGTGAAGGTGACCGCAGCCCATCGTGCTGGGGGCCGTTCTCTGCAACGTGATCGTTAGAGAGCACGCGGCTTTTCCTCCTGGCCGCTTCACTTCTGCATGTCCCCATCAAAACTGACATTTGCACAAGAGCTGCAGAGAACCGGTCGGCACAGTCAAACAATTCGTATGGCGAACGAGAGGAATTTTTTCCCCATTTCGACACATTCCAATGTTTGTTATGCACTGGCCTGCCCATTAAAAGCAGCCCGTGCCTCTTGACATCTGTACTAGATGGCCACCCTCATGCTATTAACCGCCTCTGCCGCGCTCTCAGCCGTGCAGTGAGCGAGAGCTCGGCTTTTTTCCTGGCACGACCTGTACTTTTAAAAGGAGCAGCAGTTTTCTGAGCGGCACTGAAGCCCGAAAAGAGCTGGCACGGGGCGTAAAGGGGCCCCGGAGCCCCCTCGGCGCAGCAGCGCGGGCTCGCGCACGTGGCCCACCTCCTCGCCCTCCGCTCGCGCCGCGCCGGGCCCCGCAAGCTGCCGGCCTTTTGTTGGTGTTTTCTTTAAATATTATTTTGTGCTTTTGGCGCGGGGACGGGAGCGCAGGAACCAGCTGGCACGGCCTCTTCCCTCTGATTGCGGCATTGATTGCGCACCACATGCCCTTCGCCTCCTCCTCCTCCTCGGTTCGCTACATCCCCGGAGCTGATTGCTGCGGCCACTCGGCGAGGAGCTTTGGCAGCTGCAGCACCCAGATGCCGATTTCTTTCGGCGGTGGCCTGTGGGTGTCAGCTTCTCTCCCTGTTTGGCATTTCCTCTGGCAATGAAACCTGCTCTGTGTCAGTGTGTCGTCTGCAGAATGACAAAGTCATCACCAAAATACATCCGAGAGAGCCACGGAGAGGCTGGAAGGAAAGCTCTTTGGAACTTTGCACGGGAGAAGGAAGGTGTCGGTCCATCTTCGACCCAGGACGTGTCCCTGCTGGCTCTACCACGGCAGCAGAGGACAGCAGTTAAGTGGCTCCAACAGCACATCTGGGGAAGGTGTCCTGGCCAGCAGGCTCATCCTCTGCTCACTCCTTGGCTGGACCAGAGGAAACGGCCTCAAGTTGCCCCGGGGGAGGTTTAGGTTGGACACGAGGAGCGATTTCTTCCCCGCAAGGGCTGGCAAGGGCCGGCCCAGATTTTCACATCTCACATTAACCCAAAATATCAATTACTAAGAAGTGAATACAACTGAATTTTATTTTGCACGTGAACACTTTAAAAAGCCTAATACCCTACAAAACTATAAAAAAGACAAATACAATGAATGCTAAACACACTTTTTCTTTAAATCACCTTTTAAAGTACATTTCTCCATTAGTTAAGGCCCAAACAAGGATCTTTGCCTTCTTTGAGCTGCTAACATGGACTGTCCGAGAAAGGAAGTCATAAATGAAAACCTGATTATTTCCCCAGTGAAACCGAGGGGTTTTTGCTTGCCAACTTCAGTAACAAAACCTGAGGTCCTGAACCGTTTGCTCAGATAATCTGTGAATGGTTGGTTACTTGTGCCTTTTATATCATTAAAATAAGGAGCCGATTGCAACCTGCAGCAATTAAAATTTCCTCTTTTCTCCAGCTCAGCCTTAACATTGTGTTTTGTTATTTTATGAATATCCAAATCCTGTCGCTCTTCTACGTTTCAAGCCCTGGCCACATCCCGAAGCCGCTGCGGCGGGGGCTCGCGCGGCAAATCCGCCCCTCCCGTCCCCAAAATGCACAACTCCACACCCAGGGTTTGGATTTGAGCCATGATATTCAGATGCCATTATCTCCTTTTGTTGCTGCCTGTAAAGTGGGCATACATCAGGTTCGGTCTCGCCTTTCCTGGGTGTCACAGCCAGAAGCAGCGTGCTGCAAAGAGCAGGGAGCTGCAGGGTCACAGTCCTGCGCAAATCCCACGGCAACTCAGGCACTGCTGGGAGCGCGGAAGCACAGGGAGCATACTTCTGGTGCTCAGATCTAACCAGCACCAACCACCTTCTCCAGAGACATAACCTGGGCTCCTCTGGAGTGCACAGAGCTCTCTCACACCAGCGCCTGCTCTGCTCATTGTGCTTATTATACAACAACTCTCTCGGCCGGCACTGAGGACAGAGGGACACTGGGAGGTGGGAGAGGGAAGGACTACCCATTGCTCTGTGATGCAAACTGAATGTGGATTAGACAGAGAATTCATGACAGCCAAACACAAACAGAAAAAAAACCCCAACATTACAAATAAACAACAGCATTAATCTGCTTTAGGTAAAAAGAGGAGAGCAGTAAATGCTCCAGGAGCTGTGACAGTAGAGAGCACATGAACACCGCGAAGAAAAGACATCACTTCAAGAAGTTAAAGACTAGAAAGATGGTTTTTGTCAATACCAGATAAAAAGATACTGCTACAGCTAATGAACTGCCCCACTGGAAAGCTGCCTTCCCACAAAGCTAATGCCTGGGAGCCTTCCCACGTCCTTGTCACAGGCGTGAATACTCTGCTTCATCAAAGGGAGATTTCATAGAAGCCCAGGCTGGTTTGGGTGGGCAGGGACCTTTCGAGCCCATCTACTGCAACCCCCCTGCAGGGAGCAGGGCCATCTGCAACCAGAGCAGGGTGCTCAGAGCCCCGGCCAACCTCCCCTGCAATGGTGCCAGGGATGGGGCAGCCACCACCTCTGGGCAACCTGGGCCACCCTTAGCATCAAAAAAAGTCTTCCTTAGTCTTCTCCAGTCTAAATCTCCTTCTTTTTAGTTTAAACCCATGAGCCCCTGTGCTGTCCCAACAGGCCTTTCTCAAAAGTCTGTACCCATCTTTCTGACAGGCCCCTTGAAGTCCTGAAAGGCCCTCAGAAGGTCTCCCTGGAGCCTTCTCCTCTCCAGGCTGAACCCCTCCAGCTCTCCCAGCCTGGCCTCCCAGTAGAGGGGTTCTGGCCCTTGGACCATTTCCTCTGGACCTGCTTCAACAGGTTCATGCCCTTCTTCTGAGAGCTCTAAAGCTGCACACACAGATTATGGAGATTTTCAGAGCAGAGGATCTAAATTCTCTTTATTCCAGTGAATATCTAGAAAATACCTTAAGGTTTAGTTTTAGGGGGGAAAAAAAAAACCCTTCCTACAGTAGCCAACTGCATTTTGGAGACTGATTTCTAAAGTAGTATTAGACTGTGCAGGGCATAGTCTGAATTCAGCAGTTAATACCAGACATCCCAGTTTAATTGCATGTTGCTACAGGTGTTTAATTCCATTCTCCTCTTTTGCAGGTGGTGTTGGCACCGCAGCGCAGAATTTAGCTCCTCGCCCGCCCGTAGCTGCCCCTGCTCCCAGAGCAGTCTCTCCTTATAAATACGCCTCAAGTGTCCGCAGCCCTCACCCCACTGTGCAGCCTTTGCAGGTAACCCCAGGGCCAGGGCTGTGAGGTCCCTGCAGTTTGCTTCTCCCACAAACCTCCACGCTGTTAAAGAAAGCAAGCAGGCGTAGCTATTGAGCTTTCTCACTTGTGATATTTTTCTCGTGATGCTTGATCCAGTTTTTGTAAGATATTTACAGTGAGCTGTGTGACTTTTTGGGGTGGGGTTTTTTTGAGTTCAGGAGCATGTTTGTGAGCTAAGGGCACACAATTTGTCCTTCTCTGAAACTCGAGTTCTGCTGCAGGCTTGACAATGATTGTGTTTTAGAAGGAGGGGATATCTTCTTGTCTCTAACCTTCTGTAGGCACCTCAGCCTGCGGTACATGTGCAGGGGCAGGAACCGCTCACGGCCTCCATGCTGGCTGCTGCCCCTCCCCAGGAGCAGAAACAGATGCTGGGTAAGAAACTCCAGTTCTTAGAGATTTCATTTTACTTTAGAAATCCCCTCACTTTTCAAAGATGACTTTTGAACTGAAACTTGGCTTCCTGAACTCCCTGGTTTGGTTTTATTTGTCCACCTCCCCAGGAGAGCGTTTGTTCCCTCTGATTCAAGCTATGCACCCCAGCCTTGCAGGGAAGATCACGGGAATGCTGCTAGAGATTGACAACTCAGAGCTGCTGCACATGCTCGAGTCTCCCGAGTCCCTCCGGTCCAAGGTAAACTGGCCTGTTCCTTTAGATGGGCTGGATTTTGGGAAGTTTTGGTCAAGAGAGCAGGTCTCATTAGATCCCTCATCTCCCCGAGGTGGAGGAGGCAGTTGCAGTGTTGCAGGCTCACCAAGCCAAGAAAGAAGCTGCCCAGAAGGTGGGCGTGGTTGCTGCTACCTCTTAAACCCAGGAACACTGGTGAGTGTCTTGGTTCAGTGGAAAGTTTCCAGAATCAGTAAACAAAGCTCGATGGTTAGTGAGCACAGCCAGTCTGGAGACCCGTGGAGGTCTGTGTGCAGCACTTGTCTGTTTTTCAGTCTTCAAAAAAAAAAACTAGAACAAATGAGGAAAAAAACCCAAAACAAACAAAAAACCCCACAAAAATCCCAACCAACCAAAAAAAAAACCCCAAACAAAAAAGGAAACAAAAAACACAACCCCCCCCAAAAAAAGGAAACAAAAAACACAACCCCCCCCCCAAAAAAGGAAACAAAAAACACAACTCCCCCCAAACCCTACAGTAGTTTCTTGCAACAGAATCCTTTTTGTAGAGGCGTTAGAAATCTTCAGAAATCATACCCCCAACTGTTAACAGCTTCTCTGTACCTTGCTCATTGCATTGGAGTCCTTGTCATGGTGGAAAGTCCACCAGCCTGGAGCGAGCTGTGCTGGGGGAGAGTAACTTCTCTTCCTCTCTTCCTCTTTAGGATGCAAAGAAGCCAAATAGCCCCTTCATTAGCTCATCTTGAGCTCATCCTCATAGCTCAAGATGTTTGAAGATTCTTCACTGTCCTGCAGATCTCAGTGCCATGCATCATATCTGTTATATTGCATTTTGTAAATTAATCTTGAAGATCTTATTTAAAAAGCCAACTCTGAAGCTCTAGATTTCCAAAACCAGAATTGGGCTTGCAAGCTTTTTCTGTGTGGTCAGAACAGAGCTACCCTTTGTGTCTTCTGAGGAGGACATTGAGGATTTTTAGGTTGAAAGTATTTTGTGGTTTTGGTTTTAACTGAACACAATTCAGTTTGGAAAGTCTGGAAAGCATTTATCAATAAAGGAATAAAAGCTTTCACTGGATTTGTCATTTATTTTTCTCTGGATTTGATAAGTAAAGGTGATATGGCTCAGTAAAGTCAAACTGACAGGCACTTGTCATGTGATATTAAAATTGTGATTTAATCGAGTTATTCTGCTTGTTAGTTTTGGACAATCAGTTGTGAAGCAGTTGTGTTTAAGTCAAGCCCCAGGCTGATGATGTTGGGTTTGGTTAGTGTCTGAGGGGGAGATGACTGTAACTAAGTGGTCAACTACTAGGAGGGTTTGGAAGGTATTGAAAAAATATCAAGTGCAGGGTGAAAGGGCTTTGTCTCCCTTTCCATCCTCTGCAGGAAAGGAGAAGCTTTGCTGTTCTCTGTGTGTTTCAGTGGTTTTCAGATGGATTTTTTTGCAGTAATTCTGAAAGAAAGCACAGTGGGACTTGACAGGACAGATGCTTCTCTGAAGAAGGGTGTTATCTAAAACACCTTCTTGACACGGGAAGTGAACCCACCTGCTCCATAGTGCAACTGAGGCTTAATTTGTGCTTGGAAAGGACTAGAAGCTGGTGGATCATAGAATCAGCTTGGACAAGCCCAGGTCCCTCAGCTGCTCCTCACCAGCCTCCTGCTCCAGACCCTTCCCCAGCTCTGTTGCCCTTCTCTGGCCACACTCCAGCTCCTCAATGTCCTTCTGGGACTGAGGGGCCTGAAAGGATTTGAGGGGCAGGCTCCCCAGGACAGGGGGCTGATCCCTGCCCTGGTCCTCCTGGCTCCACCAGTGCTGATGCAGCCAGGATGCTGGTGGCCTTCTGGGACCTGGGCACACGCTGGCTGGTCTCCAGCCGGCTCTTGACCAGCACCCCCACGTCCTTCTCCCTGGGGCAGTTTCCAGCCGCTCTGCCCCGGCCTGGAGCGCTGCAGGGGGTGGTGGGGACCCGGCAGAGCCCCGGGAACGCAGAGAGGGCTGCCGAGCTTTCTGCTGCTTCCCCTCTGCCCTCGCTCGCCAGGGCCGCAGCGACAGCCGAGTAACCACGCCTCGCGTGGCGGAGAAGTCCCCGCCCTCCAGGCAGGGAGACGAACCCTCCTGGCAGCACCTCCCCCTGGCCCCCCCCTTCGCGGGGAGGCCGCTCGCTGCTCGTCCCGCCCCGGGGCGGCCCCGCGCAAGGGCGGGCGGTGGTTCCGGGGCGGGCCCGGAGGGAGGGCAGGAGGGAAGATGGCGGCCACCAAGCGGGTGCTGTATGTGGGTGAGTGGCGGGGCCGGGGGCTGCCCCCGGCGGGGCCGGGCCTGGGGCCCGCAGGCGGTGACGGATTGTCCGCCCCGCAGGCGGGTTGGCGGAGGAGGTGGACGAGAAGGTGCTGCACGCTGCCTTCATCCCCTTCGGGGACATCACCGACATCCAGATCCCGCTGGATTACGAGACCGGTGCGTAGCCCGGGGTGAGGGGCCGGGGCCGGTGGTCCCTGCCCGGGAGGGTCCCCTCGGTGCGGAGCGAGCTGTCCCAGGGCGGGGACGGGACCCAGCCGGTGCTGGGTGGCCGCGGGACCCGTGTGGCTGCTGCCTGTGACCGCCGGCTTCTCTCCCTCCAGAAAAGCACCGGGGATTTGCCTTCATCGAGTTCGAGCTGGCGGAGGTGAGAACGGGGGCAAAGCTTGAGCTGCTTGGGCCGTCGCTTCTTCCCCTGGTCTTCCCAGAACATGGAATTGCTTTTGTTGGAAGGGACCTTTCAGATCGTTGAGCCCATCCCGTGTCCCCGGCGCTGCCAGGGCACCACTGACCCCTGGCCCTCAGCACCACAGCTCCACGGGGGGCTTGGAAACCCCTCCAG
>JANIJG010020001.1:0-26932 GCA_024611175.1 Megaceryle torquata | reverse complement strand
AACAACAGCCAGCCATGTGCCCAGGTGGCCAAGAAGGCCAATGGCATCCTGGCCTGGATCAGGAACAGGGTGGCCAGCAGAACCAGGAAAGGGATTTTATCCTTGTACTCAGCACTGATGAGGCTGCATCTCGAGTGCTGTGTTTAGTTTTGGTCCCCTCACTACAAGGACATTGAGGTGCTATAGCATGTCCAAAGAAGGGCAACAAAGCTGGTGAAGGGCCTGGAGCACATGTCTTCTGAGGAGCAGCTGAAAGAACTGGGGTCATTTAGCCTGGAGAGAAGGAGGCTCAGGGGAGACCTTCTTGCTCTCTACAACTACCTGAAAGGAGGTTGTAGTGAGGTAAGGGCCAGTCTGTTCAACAAAGTAACATGTGATAGGACAAGAGGAAATGGCCTCAAGCTGCTCCAAGGGAAGTTTAGATTAGATATAAAGAAGAATTTCTTTACTGAAATGGTTCTCAGGCATTGGAACATCTTGCCCAGGGGAATGGTTGAGTCCCCATCCCTGGAGGTATTTAGGAGTCATGTAGATGGAGTTCTTAGGGATACGGTTTAGTCAAGGACTTGTCAGTGTTAGGTTAATGATTGGACTAGGTGATCTTAAAGGTCTTTTCCAATCCAGGCAATTCTGTGGTTCTGTGATTCTGTGATTCATGGACTGCTTTTTCAATGAACCTGAAAATCTGAATGCCACACCTCATCTTTGGTAGTGACTGTGTAATGCTTGTTTGTGTGATGAGCAAAATACAATTTCTGCATAGAAATATCTTCACATTATAATTTGTACTTCATTATACAAACAAACTTTTGTCTGAGAGGGAAAAATCTTTGGGCACAGTCTATTATGTGCTATCACAGACTTATCTGGCATCCTATCATATATTGTGCAGATGATCTATTTGAATTTTGTTTTGATGATAGCAAACAAATCATATGACAAATCTTTACAAGAAAACATTCAAAACATTTCTACTGTAGTAGATAGTGCATTGATTTTGGGCTTATGGCCAGGAATTGCAGCACTAACTCTCCTTCGTGCTGCCTGGAGTGTTCACAAAGCTGATGGTTCCCACCAGTCTGGTTGAGGTTCACTAAAAGCCAAAGCAAAATCTAGTAAAGCCCAGCAAGAAATAGCTGTGAGCAGAAAATAGTACAATACAGTAGTAAATAGAGGTTTTAACCATTTGACTATTATGTAAATGAATAAAAATATTTGTACTACAGTTAGCAGTCGGGGTAGGAAGCAGTTTGCACTAAATATGGGGACCTAACAACAGAGGCATTCCTGGTTGTACTCCATGGACCAAAGAATTGAGAGCTTCTGCCCTTCCAGGGCAGACATACAAAAGAAGTTATCCGATATCAAAGAGCACTACCTAGATTACAGCAGCAAGCTATAGCTGCTGAAGTGCTGAAGCTCTCTCTGAATTTAAAAGAAAAAAAAAAAAAGCATTTGTCCTACTCTGTGGGGGCGTACCTTTTCCATTATACAGGTC
This sequence comes from Megaceryle torquata, assembly GCA_024611175.1. Taxonomy (NCBI): domain Eukaryota; kingdom Metazoa; phylum Chordata; class Aves; order Coraciiformes; family Cerylidae; genus Megaceryle; species Megaceryle torquata. The sequence continues at coordinate 25,434 of JANIJG010020001.1, read as the reverse complement.
ACAGAGTAATGGTTTACCTACCTAAGCATGTCGTCTTTCCAGTGATACAGTCACAGACTTTGCCTAACCTAGGTCATATAAATGCTGCCAGGGGATCCATTAAGTGTACAGTGTAATTCCCAATGTTCCCACAGAAGAACGTTCTTTTTCTTAGCTGTATGTTTGCTGTCGATGAACTCCAGTATTGAGGGACTTCCAGGATAACAGCTCTAATATTAACTCACAGGTTCAACAGGGAGCCAAGTAAAGATTTCTTGCTTAGTAGAAGTTCTGAAAATAGAAGACGACTTAAACAGACTGTTTTTTTCTGATCAGCAACCACAGGTTTCCTGTTCACTTCTGTTTTGAAGAATCCTGATAGAAATCATCCCAATGAACACGTGAAAATAAATAAATAAATAAATAAAAGCAAACAGATTCAGCTATCAGAATTTACTTGCAAGAAGTTTTTCTCCTCCACCCTTAATAAAAATCCCTAGGTATTTGCATAATTCACTCTGACTCTTGGGACTCAGCAAGTCATCTGTTTTTAGGATGTGCTGGAATGGTAAGTACAAGAGAAGTGGTGCACAGGGGCAGAGTTTATGTATTGTTGCCACCTCTGAGCTGCTCTCTGGGGACTGACCTTGCAGAGCAAGCAGCATTTTCCTGAAACAGTATGGAAGCATTACCAAATTAATATGGAAATGTAGGTTAAAAATGTTCTCTGTCATTGGGAATGTACAGGAATTACTTAGCTGCTACCAAGGGATTGTGAATGAGTTTCAGGGCAATTGAACACTGAATTTCCTAGTGTATCACAATTACAGAAATAAATGTACTGTGTGTGAAAGAGCTTTTAAAATGTTATTAATTACTTCATCAATGGTTTAATACTATTTGCCTTTCCTCCCCCTTTTCCAGCAACCATCATAACATTTCCTTTATCCTTTCAGCTCGTGTATTTGTATGTTTATTGCACTTATTTTCCAAGCTTGAGGTTACAAAATACATTCTGGGGTGAGAAGCAAAATGAGTTGAGGTAGGTGAATAGAATTAGAAAAAATTTTACTTAGCCAGAAATCAGACATTTCAATTCCCAATCTTTGATTGCCACCTATGCACGTTTCTGTCCTTTACAGTCACTTCTGCTTAATCAAGATCTCTTATGCTACCTGAATGAAAATAATATAATAATAATACACCAATGTCATAAGTAAGATAACTGAGAATTTGCAAAAAGCACACTGTCAAAACTGAGAAGAGAACCATCGGCACTGTTTTGCTTTACAGTGGACTAAGGAGTGTGCACACATTCAGCTGGTTCAGCTCCACTTGAAAGTGAAGAAAGTATCCCCTCAAAACACAGAATCACAGAATATTCATGGTTGGAAAGGACCTCCTAGATAACCAAGTAGCATGGTAACTAAGTTGCTTGTGATCATGTAAATATTCCTTCACAGAGGTCCTGGACTTCAATAGATTAATTAGATTATGTGTTGCTTAAAAGAATTGCCCTAGAGTAAAATATCTAAGGTTACTGAATTATCTGAAAGAATATAGAAATCATTCACACCAGCATCTGATATCTCTGTTCCTCTAAGCAACTAGGATCTCAAGTGCCTCTACTCACACTGGGAACACATTTCCACTATAATTTGGCATCTTCTCAGAGCATCTTGTATTACTCTGTAGACATCCCTAGAAAACTCTTTTCCTTAATTAGAAAAGGAAACAGCATTTCAGGGCTACCGAATGTGCTTAGCTTATATCCACTTGTGGTAGAGAGGATATTACAGAATGCCTTTTATGCTTTAAACTAGGACCAATTTTCATACAATTCTTTCATGAAATTTTACATATTTTGAATGGGTTTCTCACATTTTGCTTTTTTATTTAATGCTTTCTACTCTTTACCAGTTGCTGGTTAATCATGATTGTCCTAACCTCAACCTTGAAAGGTCGGGGTATACTTCAGATGGATATTATGGTAATTGAATGATTAAGGCTGGATAAGAACTGGAATACAGCTGAACAAAAATATTTTATATGATCTAAAACTTCAAAGATTTTGTCAACTTGAAACTAAAATATGGTTCCAGGTCAAATTTAGTAAATCACCTCTAGCAACAGAAGGGGCCAAATCAACCTCCATTTTCACAGGAACTCCTCCAGAGAAAAAGGAATCTCCTTCCTTCTGTCCTGGAACCAGCAGCTCCATTTGTCTCCACTGGTAGTGAGATATATAATATATTGGCAATTCCTAAAGTATTACAAAAGGCAACCCCCTTTGTTTTAGTCATTACCTTCATGATAACTGAGGGAGTGAGCAGGGAGAGGACGAAGATGCAACACAAGGTGTATATGAGTATCAGAAGTCTGTGGGCAGCAGTGCCCAGGCTGTGAGGATAGCTCAGTTATCATGACCATTTGAAGGGATCTGTTTTGTGTGGTGGCAGTAACTGCCTTGTAGGATTTCCACTTGCTTCCATGAAGCTCGTTTAGCACGGGTTCTCCTGCAGCCATCAGATGGCAGTAGCTTTCAGTTGTCACTCCTGGCCTAGTTTGTATTCCAAACGCTGGGCAAAAGGAAAGGTTAAAGACTGTGTAGCCTTTCAGCTCCTAACATAAATCCAGTTTTGCAATAAAACTAAGACCATAGCGTAAAAGATAAGTTGGAGTTATTTAAGTTGTAGGGTGTGAGCTCAAGGTCTCCTCCAGGGACTCATTCCAGGGTCTGAGTTCTGGGCAGCTGGTTTTGTTGTGTAACTATGTCATCATCAGCTGAGTTTTGGTATTTTGTTTTCCAGAACTACTAGTGCAATAATAATGAGCCCAGTAGTAATCTTTGCAAAATCCCTTCTCATTGCCTACTATATTGAAGTAGAATGAAAACAAATTGGCAGCAGGCAGCTAGAAAATTAGATATTAACTTTCAAAAGTGCATGCTAGTTTGCCCTGTAATAGCTGGGAAGCAAGAACATTATGTTTCAGCACTGAACCTTCTTGTGGAATCAAAATATTCTCTCAGTATAGCCTGGTTCACATCTGCTGTAGGCTTTAATGTTGTTAACAATACTTGTGATTGCAGTAATAGAAATGTAGTCAGGGAACAGAAAGGGAAAATCCCTCATATTTGTATTCAGAACCCCAACTCTTAACAATGCAGTTAATCCTACTGCAATTAGCGAGGGGAAAAAAAAAAGAAAAAAAAGAAAAAATCTGAGAAAATTAATGTGAAAAAACCACTCCTCTGCATTTAATTAATGATAAGGATGTGAAATAAGCCCACATAAGGATAGAAGTGCATAACTGTGACAGAAAATTTGGATCAAAATCAGGATCTCGATAAAGATTGTTATTACAGAAATAATGTAGTTGACTATAGAGAAAACCAAAGGGAAAAAATACTCCCTTTGACTACAAGGAGATTTAGGGCAAATCAGATAGCTGAGGTTGTTATTAAAGTGCCCATGGGTTACAGACTAGGGGTAGCAGCATTACTGGAGGGGAAGTAGCATAATATCAGAGTTTCTACTCTGGCCTGTGCCTGTGAGTCCATGTTTCACCGGGCAGTACTGGTGGGGCAGAGGTGCTCCAGCCTCTTTGCTTTCTCCTTCCAATAAACCTGACAGAAAAGTGCAAACCATGTCCCTGCAAGAAGTATAAGAGAAAGTATACCCACTCTTCATGGTTTCAGCAAAGGGACACCTGTCCATTTTATTCCATGTTTTCCATTTTCCATTCTCCTTTGGGAATTTTGATAAACTCCTCATTTCCTTTCTTTCACCACTACCTGAAACTTTATTGGTTGTTTTCTTCTTTTGTCATCTGTGGCATGAGCTGCTGTCCATCATCTTCTCAGTGACTTCAACATGAACTTTCTTTCCTGTATTTGCTCCTTCCTGTAACCCTTGTCATATGAAGATCTGTCCATTCTACTTTCTATAGTCTCCTATTACTGATGTACCTTTTTTTTATTTTCTTTTTTTTCCCCCTGGTTACTGGTGTCACCAGCTTTCCTGAATGGGTTTCATCTCCCTTAAGTTATCTGCACATTAGATATCTGCACATTAGATATCTGCACCTGAACTGCTCACCCAAGCTTCCTTTGGCAGCTATTCACAGGAATAGGCACACATGCTGTGACTCATCCGACTTGTTTTAGATCTCTGCATTGGGATGAGATGCTCAGGAAATGCTCATCTAACTTACTGAAAATAAAATGGTAGCTATACAAGTAGGTTGAGTGAAGTTGTTGACATTGTAGATGTGTAAAATAAGGTAAGACGAATGCCTATGTTTCTTCAGGGGGTAGGCTAGAAAACATATAGCAAGAATTTATTCAAGACTTCTTATAACTAAATCTTATGTCAGTTTCTGAGAATGATTAAAGCACCCAAATAAACTTTACACAGTACCTGATTTTTATTACAAACCTATGTCTATTATTTTCAGACTATAAAATAAAACTAAGAATGATCTTGAGGCATCTGTTTTCCTTATATATTGGTTTGTTTCCTGCTGCCCATAAAATGCATATTTTTAATCTTAATGACTGATAAAAATTGTGATTTAGCAGAAACTTTTTGGTATATTGGTAAATTGAGACAAAATAGTTTGTAGATGTTAGAACTTAATCTCTATATATATGTTATAAAACTATCTCCAGTCCTGTGCATAGGATGTTGAGATTATGAGCTGTCTAAAAGCTACCTTAGGGTGTTCTTTTTGATATATATGAATATTTTACAACACATCTTTTTGATTGTTAAATTACGTTCTTTTATAAAACAATTTCAGTTTTAAGTTATTCTACTAAATCTTGTATGTCAATCCACTAGGTTATATCATTGGTCACTACATATCAGCACAAACAATAATGGATTTTACATGACATGGTAATGTTTCACAATTTCTTAAATCACTTGGCATATAACACTGTTTATAGTTATGTTGTTCATCTAAGAATTGTCTGGTTCTAAAAACACTAAGGTGCACAGTTAACACATTATAAATGCATTTTTCTGCCTCTTGCAATGAACCATCACCCTGCCACTGTGGGCTCTTCAGCTCTGTTCACTAGTGAGGTCAGTGCTGAGATCTTTCTGCTTTACCCCATTTCACCTCACTGAAAAGATCATTGTGGTTTGTCCAGCTCATCCATTTGACTCAACTCCCTTTTATTTCTCTCCCTGGCTTATGCTTCACTGGTGCATCTAATCAGTGTCTTGCCTTGAGGTCTCCACAGAGTTCATCCCTTTCCTATGTGACCATTCTTTTCTTCTGCTTGGTCGTTCTTATCCCTGTTGCTGCACCAGTGATTCTGTATCCAGTTTTCATTAATTTTTCTGTCTTCTATTTGCACTGTCCCCCAAGCAAATCACTTCACCTGGGACTTCTCTCTTGATGTGGCCTGCAGCTCCCTCCTCCTGCAAATTGCTTCTCAATACAAACTTCTGTCAATATGGCTACAAAACTCAAACAATTAAAAATTGCTTTATAGTAATGAAGGTAAGGGCATATCATAAATTCACATATGGAACAAAACAAAATGAACAAAGTATGACATATATATCATGTATATTTTTGCCTTTGTTCTCATTCTTAGTATGTTTATTTTTCTATAATGATAAGAAGTCACATAATGTATTTATGAAGCCTAACACAACGTGTACGTTACTGAAATACTGAAGATTAGCAGCGATGCAGAGGAATAACATACAAGCATTAATGCTGATCATAGTACTATAATCAGTACAGTACCATATGCACAAACCAGATGCTTTTGAAATTTTTAATCTTTTTACCTTGAGTGCTTCTATGAACTCTCTTATTGTTGCATCTCCCAATTATACCTCAGAATTTATAGTGTATTTGTCTTCCTAACACCAGTGCAATGCAAATGTGTGCTACTGTTCCCTTTTAACAGATGGAGAAGAGAGAAACCAAGTTCAAATAAGGAACACTGACATCTAAAGCGGAGAACGACTGAGGTGTCCAAGTTACTAAAAACAAACTCAAAGCCACATTCAATAAACTTTATTCACTATAAACATTGTAACTGACTATGCACTACAATTCTGTGTAAAAAAAAGCTCAGAATAAGGTATACTACTAGATTTATACCTCAGGAATTAATGCACAGTGTCTGATTAAAGATACCAGTTACCCAAAAGCTGTCATGCAATGGTAGACATAGAATACTCAAACTTCATATACTTGTAAGTGTGAAAAAACTCATAACAGTAATGAACAAACATACCAAAAAAAATCTCATCACACCCATGTAATATTCATGGTTAAATAATGAAATTGCATTAAACTGAGAAAACTAGTTGAAAGGAACAGCTAGCTAAAAAGGTAAGATTTTTATGTCTTTACACTACCTTAGAAGCTCAGAGAATATGCACTACTCATCAAAAACATTTATAAAAGGCCAGTGTTCTTCAGTTTTTCTTCCCAAACTAGTCATTGAGCAGCCGAGGACAGGGGATCACTAGATAAAAAAAAAAAAAAAAATCATCACTTCAAAATGGAATAAACCTTTTTTCAAAAAGAAGGGGAAAAAAAAAAAAAGAGAGAAACATATTTTAAACATTTTGAAGCAAAGAAGTCTGCTAAAGTCAAGGTTGGTTTGTGAATAGGTCTGTAGTAAATACAGAAACTGGCAAAAGCCTACAGTTTAAATATTGATTTTTAGTTTAGTGTAGTTTTTCATTAGTCATCATTATAGCAAAGATTAAAGATTTACCTATACCACAGACTTTCTTTATAGGTAAAAAACCCAAGAGCTGTATCAGTGTGAACTGATAATAGTAGAGACTAAAACCTAGCAATAGGATACCAGATAATGGAAAGTGGCAAATGGGCAATTAGCTGTTAATAAGGGCTCTTCGTTGCTCCAGCACATCAGCAAGTCTGATGTGCTTCTCAGGAAAATTGCTAGAAATTATAACAAGTAGTCGACAAAAGGGTAAAGATGATATATTGGGCAAGAGTCAGAACAACTTTTGTAAAAGAAAAAATACTTTTCACAACTATGACAATTCTCTGAAGGAGCCAAGAATTATTTGGGTAATGATTTAAACTTATGAACTTGAATTTTCAAAAAGAGATAAACAGCAATAATGGATATGAATCGTCATGGCATAGAAGGGTAAACTCTCTCCCAGATTACTTGTTGAAAGATAGGAACAAAGAACAGGGTGAATAATAGTTTTTCACAGCAAGGAACCGTTGACATTCCAAGGATCTGGATTCATGAATGCTGTGGAAAGGTGGTGAGATGAGAGGTGATTTTTTGTGTAATGAAACAGAATTAATCAGGATAGTAAAAGCATAAGCTGGATGTGAGGAGTGACAGAACAGTCTCATGATATCGAGCAATGAAATGACAGATGAAATCAATGTCAATAAATGGAAAGTCATGCACTGAGAAAAAATAACTTTCACTGTTCATGCACAGTGATGGACTCTAAATTAGTTATTACTACTCTTGAAAGAAACCTTTAAGTCCTGAAAACATCAGTGAAATGTTTGATTACTGTGCCTTCTGCAAGAAAAAAAAAGTAACAATTAAAGTAGAAATTATTGGGAAAAGAAAGAGGAATTAAAAAATTTAGATGGATGTGTAAATCTATTGTGCACCTATATCTGAACAATAAATGTGCTTCTCACTAATCCATTTCTAAAAGGTTGCAGTGGAACTAGAGAGCACAGAGAAGGTCAACAAGGATGAACTGTGCTACAGAACAAGTTCTTCTGGCTCAGGAAGTCCCAAGGGTGCTGAACTGCAGAGGCTGGGATGCTTTGGATAATTTGACTTGTTCTCTTTCCTATATTCTTTCCTTAACAAACTATTAGGCTGCATTTATTCTAGGAAAATGAACTATATTAGAGACAGAGCAAAAAGCCAAGTCCAGAGAATCCAACTATTCTGACAGAAGTGGTGATGTGCCTCCTGTCTACAAGGCCAAAAAATAATGCCCTGGCTTCTTTTAGTCACTGTTAGAGGCACAGCCTCAGTGGCCACAGTGAGGGTGTCAGGCAAGGCAGGTCTTTGGATGCAGCAGGGCAATTATTTCCTTTCAACTTCCTTTTCTTTGCCTTGTACAATTCCTTTTAAACACCTTGGAGCTAGTTAAATCCTTTACCTCTTTTAAATCCACTACCTCTTTTCAACCACACAGTGCATAAGTGCTTTGTTCAGAATATGAGATTATGTTTCCTTCTGCAGGTTTTCATTTTAGCTGTAAAAGATGTACCTGGTAAATTCTATGTCTCTTTATTTTCCTGGATCATGGTTAGGCATCTCAATCATGTATGTACAGGGGATGCATTCTGGAGTAAAGGAAGTGAGATTTGCTGAGATATAGGTGACAATTGGTTTAGTTCAAACCCAAACTACCATAATTTGAACTCATGTCATCCCAGAAACAAAAACAACTGTAGATCTCTCACATGGGTTTGTTCCATTCCCACCCAAGCACTAGGGTAGCTCTAGATACAGAAAACAAATCTTTGTTCCGACACTACTGTTACAATAAACAAAAGTTTCCAATCTTTTGAGGAATTTTGGAAAGCTATAACATTTCTTGGTTTACATGCTTGCTACAGATAAAAAAGTGTTTTTCTGAAGAAACTTTTTGCATTTTTATGACAGTAATTTCCACTTGTTGGACCAACCCTTGTAATTTCTCATGTAATTTCCCTCTGCATATGTCTACTATCGCACTTCTAGTCAACCCATTTGTGAATTTTGCTGCTTAAGAGTGTTCCACAGACTCTCTCACAAACCACCATGGTTTCAGACTACAGTTTGAGAACCAGTGATGTTTTGAACAATTAATCCTAATTTTCCTGCTAATGCCTTTACTTCAAGCTAATCCCAGGAGCACTGTACTGAGTTAAGCACCATTCAAAAGTTTCATCATTGAAGCTGATCACTGAACTGTGTTTATCATTATTTTGGAGAAGGTCTCTATACAGATCACTTTCTTACAACTTTGTTTAGGTGCAATTGAGGAATTGTGTGCTTGCAGACGTACAACATGCCTGGACTCACTTGCCCCTCTCTGGACGAGACTTGCTGGAGGCTATTGTCTCTCCAGCCTCCCTTATCATTGCCCAGACATCACCTACCTATACTTGCTTTTACCCCAGTAAGAATTATTTTTTATCACAAGTCCATTCCTCTGATATTGGTATTGATTATAACATTAACCTGAGGCGTGAACAAAATAAAATTCTTTTGGTTGCACTACGTGTCTCTGACTAAAACATCTGCAGGGCCTGACAAACATATATATTTTTAAATACAGATTAGTCATATCTCTAACTGAAATCAGATGATTTCGCAGATGCTTGGTAGTTCTGAAAAAAACAGGACAAGAAGTAAAGCTTTCACCTTTAACTATATGCTTATTTGAAGTGCATTTATTTTCTGAAAAACAAGACCATTTTAAAGTTGCTGTTGATGCAAGTGATTTTGGCAGGAGCTGTTTGTATGCTTTCAGTGAACAATGGTGAAGATAGAGCAAAGATAAGAAATGAAACAAGTATCAGAAGTGAGAATATAATCACAAAATTTAAGATGATTGTGTTACAATATATGACTGAATTTATTCTGAGAGCAGTCATCGGAGTACATGCTGAACTACACAAGAACACTCCCTTTAAGAAATTATTAAGAGGCTTTAACTATAACATAAATAACAATGGGGCACAAAGTGTTTGGATATGCCTTTAACAGAGGAGATAAGCTGAGATAAGGAAGGAATTGGAAGAATTTTGTCTAAGGACAAGAAGTATTATTCTCAGACCCTGATGTTATACATGAGATTAGGGCAACATTGTTAGGATAACATGAAGTTTTGTCGTAAGTCTCCATTGTATTCCTGTTACATAAATTGTAGGCATTGCTCCAGATAAATCTAGGAATTTGACCTTGACACATAACACAATTCTGATCCATTCATCTAATTAATATTTCTAATGAAACAAATTCATTTGTAGCTAAACTTAGCATCCACTTCCATGCTGATTTATATTGTAGGTAGTAAACCTGGTGTGATTCTCACATGCATGACTGTGCTTCTGACACATAAGTGAGCATTTTCCTGAGACTTTTGCTCCAGCCTATGCAGCTCAGTTCAGGCAGCAAGATTTCTTGGAATAGGCTGGAAGTGATACGTCCTGATTGCGTACAATGGTCAAAGAAAACAGAGGTTAAGAAGTTATTTTATTTTTTTTTTTAACCTTTTTTCCATTATTTTGAATTGGGGATTTACTGTGAATAGTCCATATCTGGGTATCTGAGTTTTCTTACTTGGCCAGCTCAGGCCGATAAATCACACAATACCACTTCTGATTTGATGTTATATGAGGTGTTTTCAGAACAAACAGTAATAGTCACTCAACTGCTTCTTTTCCACAAAAGTATGGAAACAGGATTATTTCCAGTGATCATAAAGTAGCCTCAGAATAACTGTGAACATGGCTGAAGAAAAGATTTAAAAAAAAAAAAAATCAAATGTCTATTCTCCAAAAGAGAGTCTGCATAGTAGTGTGATTGTTCAGCATCCCTGAATGGACTAGCATGGGCAAGACAGACACTTGTATGGTGATGTCCAGTTAAGCTTTAAAACTGGTGGTCTGGGAGGATGGCAGATGTGATAATGTGGACTGTTTACTACGAAATCTTTCTGAGAATCTGTGTAAATGCTCAGGTGGCTAGTGTCACCTGTGTCCTTTGTGGCAGCTATCACTATCTGCCATTTAAATTATTTTAGTTAACAAAGCTACAGATACCTCAGTGACAGTGCATCATAATGTTACAAACTCCACTTGGAAAGTTTTGACAAGTACTCACTAGCTCCCCTCTGTTTATCTTACTGAAAAGCAGAGAAAATATATCCATAACATGTTCCCTAAGAGAACCCTCAAGGGCATGTCTTCACCAAACTCCCTCTGAAACCAGGAAAAGTGCAAGAACAATGAGAGGAAGGTGGCAATGATGACCAAATTATTGACTAAAAGACTCTGGCATAGAAGGAAACATTGAAGAACCTGGTGATGCTTTAAGCTGTGGAAACTGTCGGGAGAGTGTCATCTTTGAATATATTAAAAACTTGCTGTATAAAATCAAGGAATAAACTGGAAAATAAATATTCCCAAGTATACCCTGTCTAGGGTGAGAAATAATAAGCTTATGCTGAAACAACATTTAGGATATTAGGAATGGTTAAACAGTGTAGTAGATTGCTCAGGGAAGTCATGGGATGTCCATCACTGGAGACTTTTAGAAACAAACTAGAAAAATGTATGTCAGGAATTATTTGGAGGGAGCCGATCATGACCTTGGGCAGAGACATGAGCTGGATGACCTCCTGAGGTCCTTTCTGGTCTTATTTTCCATGATTTTATGACCATAGCAGTCTGCCCAAAATGATGTGTTTGGGTGCAGGACCACACCCATGTGATCATGCTGCATTTCAGGGCTGAAATGTTCCCTTCACTGAATTAATGAACCCACTTAGTGGTAGCTTGGGGGTTCCTGTACCAGACTAATATGGCCTACAGCTCTGCTGTTTAGGCAAATAAGAACCTTAGATCAAAAGGTACGCTCTGAAAATCAGGTTGGGTACAGCATCTATTGAGAACACCTTTGTGCTAAGGGGTCATCTAGGGAGACAGCTCTGTTAACCACTGTCAAACACCATCTGTGAGGGAGTCACACGAAGTGACACTTCTCTGTCCCTGGCATCACGCATTCTTTCCACGGTCCAGCGCATGTGACCACTTGGTTCAGTGTGTGATTGCAGGGGGGTGCAAGCAGCTGCAATAGGCTGTCCTCAGACTCTCTTTTTAGCTCCTTCTGTTAGGGCTTGTGCTTTAGGGGTTATACACCTATGTGTTGAGTGCTAGTGACACATGGGTTTCTGCTCACTGACCACAATCTGCTCTTCTCTGTTATAGGGGTTGGCCTTCCAACTTCACCACTTTTCCTTTGATAAGCATTGCTGTGCTATTTCTGATCTACAGGGAATTCCTAGGGAATACTGCAAATACTGGGCTGATATGGCTTAGTGTCAGCTGAAGTATGTGAGACTCTGCAATGTACTGCTTTGCTGGGGAGACAAAATTGGGTCATATTAAATCTAGTTGATATGTCAGCCATTCTTCACTTGGCATAACTGCAGAAAGATGTTGATCTCTGTTACTGAAGAGACAGCTGAAACACAGGCTACACACATAGCTAGTATGCAAGCAAATCCATGAGTCCAGGGGCCACCTGAGGTCCTCAAACCATAAAGCTGGTGTATAGATGGTACTCTGGGGCTTCCACTCTCTCAAATTCCCACTACAAAAGCATCTTTGGGCTTCAGACCACACACCAGTTCTGGCTAGTGATAGTGATCTGTGAGATGTAGTGGCTGTATCATAAGTGTCCCACTGGCTCTCAAACTACATACTTGTGAGCACTTCAGCCACAGTTCCTATGTCCAGGGTAGGTGGAGCAGCCAGTGGGGCAGATGTCCTTGCCCAAGGACAGTTAAATAATTGAAATCCCCAACTGTTGTAAAGAAGTCATCAAAGTCTTCTGCTGCAGCAAAGATCTCAGATTTTCTTGAGATCTGGCAGCAGACCTAGCAGCTCCCAACCTTTCTCTGCAATGAACTGGCTTTGACAAGAATTTAGGAGCAATATATTTGATTTCTGCTATTATGGTAACTTGTCTTGTCTTGTAACTTATCCCAAGAGGAACTGTGGCCAAGAGAGAAATTCAGCATGGGGACTGCAAAGCACTATTTGATGCAGAACCTGTGCTGTCCTAGAGGACTATTCCTGCATGGACTTAGTAAGATAAATGCTGGCATTCATCTGGGAAGACAAAGGTCCTTGGATCATAAGCTATCTTGAATCTTTTATGAAAAGCAAGAAACCCAAGTATGAATCTCTTAAACCTTTCAACAAAGCCCTAACAGTGTGCTGGTGAATTGACACTCAGCTGTTGCTATGAGTTTCACAAGACAAAGCTCTTGTCTTCTGGCTGCAGTTCATGTAAAGCTAGTGAATTGTGATTTGTACAGGGATTGGGTACTTTTTTTTTTCTGTTAAAGGGACTAAAACTGTCATAAGAGCCTTTTCCTACTGCAATTGAATTAATCTGTGTGTATGATTTTAAGATCACATGTTGTCATTCTGGTTCTGAAGTTTTTTTCTCAAAACAGCTCCCCAGATAACACTGGCAAATGCCAATTCATGTTTTCACAGCATAGCATAAACTACTTTTTTTCTCTAATTAACAGTTTCCAAAGTTTCTTACAGATCCTGGCATACATGCATGCATGCACACAAACTCAAGCCTGCACATGAGTCTGTGTGAAACAGTTGAAAGAAATCTCAAGAACAATATAAAATGTCTTGCAATCCAAAAACTGAAATTAATGTGCTCTTAAAATGTGATTTTATCCCAAAGTGTTCTATAAGAAATTTTTTTACTTCGTAAGAGTGAAATGTGTTTTTAATGCTTAAAAACACTTTTGTTTCATTAAAAAAAACCCCAAACCCTAGGAGTATGAACTTGTCCACTGTATAATAACTTTAACCTTGGAACACTCCTCAGAGATAAATACCATTATTATCATAATGCAAATGTCTCACAGCTCAGAGTGCTAAAGATGGAACGAGACATGGGCTGCATTCCCCTCGGAACAGGACATGGGCATACTGCTGTTTCCCTGCTTCTCACTTCAGTTATTGTGACCTAAACCAGAAGCTGCAACACTTTTTCATCCTGTTTTTCTGAGATAACAGAAACTTTATAGTAGTTGAGTGGCCACTGTTGCATCACGGTCCTAAGGTCAGCAACTTTGTTGACAAGTGCAAAGAGAAGGACTTCAGACTGCTGCTACCCCTTGGCCAGGGCACAGTCAGGCACTTGTAATGGCCTTGTCAAAGTTGGCTGACAAATTACATGCGTTTTAAACACATTTTTAGTTTCTGCCTTCAGTTACTAAACCCCTTTGCTCTGAAATATGTTACTATGCTCCTGGTTGCTGTTTTTCTAGGCTGCTCAGTTGGCCGAACTTAATGATGATGAGATGGATTGACAGTAATCTCTTGCTGTTATAAACCAGATAGCAAGTTTGCATTTTGCAGAAGTGTTTTTGTAAAAGGTTGCAGTGATCTATAGAGGGACTTTGTATATTAGATTCTAGCTTTTACTGAGCAATAATTATTCACAATGAAATATCCTCCCTCTCCAAGTAATTTTTTTCTGATGTTTCAGTAAGACATTTATATTGTCTTCTATTAACAAATTATCTTCACAGAATAACATCTATTTAATACCATTTACAAAACATATAATCTTTTGATCTCTAATGAAAATGAGCTTGATTTCTTTATCCTTAGTCTTTGAAAGCTCATCTGTTGCATTAGAGGATCACATCATGTTCACTTCCCTTTTATTTCACTCTGTGAGCTTTATTGCAATATACACATTGTTTTGTCTATAGACAAACAGCCTGACCATCCTTGTATATGTGCAGCCACACTGCTGACAGGTACAGTCAATAAACACAAAGGCATTTTGTTCTGTCTCGTGTTTAGACAATATAGCAGTCACAAGAGACAATACCTACACAGAATGTCAACAAGCTCCCCGTCCATGTGATCAGGTTTTGGGTTTGTCTCTGGTCAAACTTTGATTTAAGAGAAAACAAAAGCACAGGCTAAATCCCCACACGGTATAAACTGATGTAACTCCATTGAATTTGGTTTACACCAACTGAGAATGTAGTCGTGTGTTTGTTGACTGGAAGCTAGCTCAAATGTCTTATCCAGGCTAAGTGTGGTTAAAATGATTGCATCTATTCTGACACGAACAGCTGAAAGTGTTGCTTTCAGCAACAGAAGGCTTTGTCTAAATAGAGTATGAGGCAACTTGTCTGCCAGAGGTCCCAGTTCACACCTGGGAGTCCTGCAGCATGGCTGCAACTTGTTCATGGCTATATTAGCAACTGGTCTAGACCTTGGAATGATTGCAATATAATTTGGGAAGCTCTGTTTCTGTTGTTTGAAAGTAAACTGGACAGACCTGGTGTAACTTTTTCATTTGATTATTCTGCCACTAAGTTCGAAACTCCATAAACTGAAAAACAGTTTCTGTAGTATAATTAAGAAGAAGATCAAACCATGATTGATTTGAAGACTGCCTTCCCTACTCATAGGATCAGAATATGGAAAAATGGAAAAACTTCCTAAAAATTGCAATAGTAGAGAGTTTCATATGAAAATAAAAGGTAAAGGAGAGAATTAGTCTGAAACAGGTTTAAAATCCTTGACTAAGGGTTAATGTAATTGCTGTAAGTTACACATACCAACTGTAACAGATCTGGAAGTCAACTTGAATGTAGTAGTAATCAGAGAAGTTCCTGAACATGCCCTGTGGCATTAACCTCCAATGCTACTTACCGGTGTTATTAAGCCTATGTGACTGGAGACTGGAATCAGCATTTTCCCTGAACATCATTATTTTCTTACATACAGCCAGAACAGAGTTACAGGTGAGAAAGCTGGTGGGGTTTTTTTGCTGATTTACAACCAGATGTCATTGCTCTTTCTGGTTGGAAGCAGAATTCTTCCAAAGTGAACCTTTCTTTGGTTGGAGCACCTGGGTGGTGAGCAAGGTAGAGGAAAGTAGACATCATGGTTAAGGGGTGATTATCCTCTTTACACAGAGGGCAGCCAGAGGTTCTCATTAGGCTCTAGACTCCATAAGAAAACTTGCAATGAGTGCCCACACCACAAAAGCTAGAATATGTCTGAATAATTTTAACTTATTATTATTACATTTAGATAATCAGCCTACAATCCCTTCTGGACAATCAAGAAATACAAGTCTTGCCACATATATTATCAGTATCTGCCATGTTATGAACCACTTTGAATATAAGTTCTCGCTAGTTTAAAACAATTTTCAGCAGCAGAAGAGCTGGCAAAAAGTTAAGGTTGTAAAGAAGAAGTAAAACATTGCAGTTTTAAAGATTGTTTATGGTAGATCAGATTAAGGGCTTCTCTGGATTTGGCATAGAAAAAAAGTAAGAGACTGACATTACATTTTTTTTATGCTAAAATTACAAGAAAATAAACATCTCTGAAAGCCCAGGTTGCACAAAATCCATAATATTATTGGTTATTTTGGGACAGCACTGCATTTAGCATAGGACAGTAAATTGCAGTTTACTAACCATTTTCCAATTTGCTTTCATAATGAAACATTTTTCCAAGCAGCTCTACTCCACCAGGCATCCCTGCTTTGGATTATTCATCCATTAGGTAACTCATGGATTCCCGCCAGCCCACTGTCTTCCCTGGAACTAGTTGTGTTTGCTAACCCTCGGCTTTTGATTGTTTACAAACCCTTTAGCTTTGTATTGTTTGGAAATTCAGCATGAACTGACCTCCTATTCTAAATCAGCTAAGCAAACAGGAACAAATTTGACACTTCCCTTAAGAAAAAAAACCCAAAAACTAACAGCAAAACCAAAAGCCAACTACTAGGTACTATATTGTTATGTAATATGTAACAACTGTATATATATGAATGTCAAAATTCAGTCTCTCTATTAGATATTACTTTATAGTGCATATAGTCCCATTTATCACATTAGGACCATGCTGGGGCACAGGGTGTTCAGCATAATCAGTTCTGTAAAAAGCTCAGTTATATTGCTAGCTGTCAAAAGTTACAGAACCAGATATTGGGGGGGGGTTTTGTTTGTTTGTTTGTGGTTTTTTGGTTGGTGGGTTTTTTGGGGGTTTTTTGGGGGTTTTTTTGGGTTTTTTTTTTCCCCAGAAGCTTCAAGAATATAACATTCTACTTGCCTTATTGTTTAATACTCACACACCTAGGAAAAGCAATTCAAATTTTCAGTATGTTGTTATTCAGCAATAGAACAAAATATAAAGAAGCTTGGGCTGACAGAGACATGCCTAAAAAGGATCTGCTAAGGTTGTCTCAACTCTTTACTGAGTCAGAACTAGAAAATTGCCCTTACAGAAGGGTCTTTAGCAAAGGTATGCTTTTTCATCAGTACACACTTCATGTTTCCAAGCTATACCATATTACATTGCAGAGCATCAGCAACTTTTATATTAAATTTTATATAAACATCATAAACTACACACATTCCCTAGATAATTTGCAGTCCATAATAATAAATGCAATGGAAAATGCTTCATTCTCCTGTCTTAGTAATACATTAAGTTATTTGAGAGATTTTTGGATTCCAGAACGTCTGTTCCATCCAAATTGCCTTTTACTTTTCTCTCTTTCCTTTTATCTGTAAATCACTGTCCTCATCATTCCTCATACCATGCATTGGCCACAGCATTCATTTTGCTTCTCTCTGCCACAGTTCCTGATGCCTACATTGCTTATTCCTAATTGTTCTAAATACCAGCTTCCTCATTTCTTGCCTTACTTCTGCCTGGCAACAGGCCCCCACCTTTACCACTGTTGATCTAATTACTTCTTCTAGATTGGCATTTAGTGGAAATATTCATGTCTTTAGCAGAATCGATTAACAGCACACCTCAGAGAGAAGTGTTACTGCTTAAGGGGAGAACAATTAGTAGCTTATATAAATGGACAACTTCTGAAGTGATTAAAGTGATCTGTAAAACTGCAACACTAAGTGAATGTTCTAAAATGCTTTTGTTCCTTTCCAAAAAAAAAAAAACCAACCAAAGCCACAGAAGTACTGTACTTAGCAAAACTGATATTGAAACTCAAGAACCATGCAGATTTCCTATACTACCACTGTAGGGACTATGTGTTGTTTAATTCTTCTCTTTTTGCTCAGTTCTTATTTACAATATTGAGAGAGTAGAATGTCCTTTTCATGATGACTTAGACTGGGACAGTTCAGAGGAAATCCCCAAATGAAACAATGATTCATCAGTGATGACTCAGTCAGGATTTGTCCCCTGAAGTCATCATTAGCCCAGTGATGGGCAGATGGCAAGGCTGCTGATCTGTGTGGTAAAAAGCCAAGATGCAGTCCCAAGTATTTTAAGCAACTGAAATTAAAGAAGCCAAAGCAACTTCTGTATGAACAAGGATTTTACTATGGTCCAGGTTTTGTCATTGTCACGTTCTAATGTTTTTCCAGGATTTCCAATTCAATTTCCAATTCAATAAACTACAGGTTTTGATAAAGAGCAACTTTATTAACAGATTTTTAAATGGTGATTTTGTCTAAACTGGATGGAAGCAGATGAAAAAATATGGTGAAAGTTGGTAGCTGAGCTAAATAGGGTTCTCATTTGGGCTCTGGTTCTACTGACTATAGGAGACATCTATTGATGAAACATCATCAATCCCATACATTAGAGAAGATATGCATATAGAGATTATAACAGCCAAATATGTCAGTCCCTGTGATAGGAATCACATTGAGGAGATGAATAATTTGTATGGAGAAAAAAGGTCACTGCGGTGAATTTTGATCAAAAAGCTTTTTTGATCATAGTTCATAGAACAAAGTCTACACAGTTTCCAGTGAGTTCAGTAGAAATGGAAGATCTTCTTCCTCTGCTAACCTAGAAAACTTGGTTTTGCATTTACAGCATGATATTGTCTCTAGGAAGAAAACTCCTTGTTCAGAGTCAAAATATCTGTTATTTCTTGTGTACTGATTCATTACAGGTAATTTTAGGCCTACTTCAAGAGTGAAAGAGACAACATTTTCTAGTACTTTGCGCCTAAAATAGTAATTAAATTTTTTGGATCTGGTGCTCTGTGGTAGGAAAGCAGTCATGCATATGACATATGAAGAAGTCATATTGAGAGTAGCATGCATATAATTAAACAGCATCAATTATCTCTGTCCTCCCTTTTATCCCATTAAATTTAGGTCACTTTTCCTTCTTCTGACCGAAAATATTTTGAATACATGTGTGTATAGCCAAGAAGAAATTTAAGTCATAAACTTATAAGTGAACATCTATACTCTACCCCTAGTAAAAATAGCAGAAGTTGTTTATGAAGTCTTTGACAGATCTTGCAAAACCTCTCTACCACAGTGCTAAACCATGGAACTTCCACACACCAGCTTATATTTTCTGCAGTTTCTACTAGCCTGGACAAAGCTGGAATGAGAGAGCAAGAGTTATGAGATACTAGTAAATGTCAATGTTAATGTTATCCAGTGAGCCAGCTTCTAGCTTGAGCCAGGGCTCATTCAAGCACAGTCAGCTGATCTATATTATTGCCATGTACTTGTGGTAGGAACAGTGAGATCTTTTGAGGAAGAGATAGCTGGAATAGGCAATCCTTGTATGCAGATGGTTGGGTAAACATTTAGGCTGGGGAACAGTGAGACATATTTTCAAATTCCTTCGTAGGACCTGTGCTTTCATCTGACAGTTTCAGAGAACACAAATTCTTAGCAATACAAAGAAGAGCATCTCTGAGAAGAACAATAAATTCAGTAATTATGCCAAGAATCAAATTTATGGAATACATTTTATTCTATTAAATTGATAAAGGTTCTTTTTCCATGGACATGAAGTCCAGATTCTGGATCCAAGTGCTCTGCTAAATATTGATCAAGACCTTGCTTCCAAAGGGTTTTTAAAGGTCCTTTGTCATTCAGCACTTCTCATGCTGCTCCCAGCTCCAGTCTCTAGGCAGAACAGCCTGGTGCCACTTTGGTTCATTCTGGAGGACTTGAAGTGGAGGCCAAGGTGAATGTGCTGTAGGAGCACCAAAGTCACTTGAAACTGCTCCTGAGCACTTGTTTGGCTTCACAGGAGCCCTAATATGGGTGCAATTATGCACAGGTTAATTGCAGTTGCCTTTGGACTGTGGAGGAGAGAGCTTACAAAGGGAGCTTACAAAAAGCCTGGAGAGGGCCTGTTTACAAAGGCCTGTAGTGAAAAGATGAGGGGTAATGGTTTTAAATTAGAAACGAGTGGATTTAGATTAGAAATAAGGAGGAGGAAGTTCTTTACCACAAGAGTGGTGGAGCACTGAAATGAGTTGCCCAAGGAAGCAGTTGAGGCCCCATCCTTGGAGTCATTCAAGGTGGGGCTTGACAAAGCTCTGAGCAACCTGCTCTAGTTGAGGATGTCCCTGCTCTGAGCAACCTGCTCTAGTTGAGGATGTCCCTGCTCTCAGCAGGGGGGTTGGGCTAGGTGATGTCCAGAGATCCCTTCCAAACCAGACATTTCTATGTTTCTAAGTGCTGGCCTAACTTCTGTTGTATACACTGATTTAAACATATGTGGGACTGAGATACTTGCCCATAAAACAGAGTTTTTATTCCACTGTTACCTTGTATTGTTTGTCCTTCCATGTGCCTGGCTCATCTGATTGCAAACCAGGATGTTAACCTTTATGGGATAAGAATTTTATTTCTTTTTTATTCATTTATTTTTGTGGTTGTAAGAAACCTAGTCTAGAAACTCTGTTCCTTATATGGCTTTACAAAATGGTATGACATATGCTCTTAAATATTTGAAGCAATTTAATTCCTTTTCTGAGACCCGGGTCAAGCCTGTGTCATTGCAATTTCAATTTCTTATAATAGTGCTTTATTTCCTTCAGTGCTAGAGTGCAGTTTATGAAAATATAGAGGATTTTCCAAGTTGGTTAGAAGTAAGACAGACAGAGAAAAGAAGGCAAAATTCATGCATGGTTGTTAACCTTTCTGTTGTACTACCTTATGTTTTTTCATGAGTGTTTCATGTGAAATCGTGAGGAAAATAGTTATATGACAGTTCAAAGTGAAATATGTAACATTTTTTTATTTAAATATTGATGATCAGAGAAAGGCTTACTATAAAAACGAAACTGCAGTCCCAGGTCTGATACATTTCCAAGTGCCAAACTCAGCTATTTCCCCACACCAATTTTTGCCATTGATTGCAGTATATTGCAGTAGTGTTGTTACCTGCCACAGTATATAACCAGAGCCTGAGAAGCTCTGTATAGCTGTTTATATTCTTCAGGGTATGTCTGCAATGGAGTTCAAAGGGATGTCCTCAGTTCATGTATCTCTACTTAAGTCAATTTTAAATGGTCTAGGTCAAGCTGAGAGAGGAGTATAAATGATGTGGATAAATGGCAAGGTTTAATCCTCTGTTCTGAGCTGCTGTCAGCATCTGATCTGTATAGTGTAATGCAGAGGCAAAGAAATTATCCTACAGAAGACTGAATTTGCTTTCCAAACAACTTTTATGCACCATAAAATAGCATATTATCTTAAAATCATGAGGCTGCAGATTATATGACATGAAGTTACAGGCTTTATTCAGTTCCCACCCTGAAAGTCCCTTGCAGCTTGGAAATTTCCTGCTTAAAAAATCCCTTCTTGCTAATATAAATGCTACAGACCATTATCAACAGCCCCTCATAAGATGAAGATTAGAAGAAAAAAAAAAACACAAAGAAGTGATATATACAATATCACTGATTTCAACCCATTAACAAAGTCAAGCACTAAATCCAAGTATTCTGAATTTTACACCTGCAGGAAGGGAGGATTTTAATGATACCCAGGATGGATTTCTTAAGAATGTTTTATGAATAGAATTTGAGATAAGACCCCAAAGGTATAACTTTAGTTCTTGTGCACTGAAAAGGAACACAAGTTATTCAGCTACTGAACAGATACAGCACAACTGGAGAATATTTGTAATTAAAGATCAGAAGCCAAAGTTGTATCTCAACCTCCTAAAGATTTGTTGTGTTATCTTGACAAGTTGCAGTTGTGTGACTCTGGTGGTACAGATGCATGAGTGTGAGTGAGCATGCACATAGGGCATTTTGGAAATGCATCATGGTGTCTGTGGAATGTGGCTGTTATCCCGGCAGTCTCCACATACTTTCCCAGATCAGATGTATATCTGCACCTGTTTCTCATCCCTGTTCATTCCCATCACTTCTTCAAAGGATCTTGCGCTTTGCAAGCAACTGCCTGTCTTCTGTGCAGCCTGTGTCCTCGTGCAGCTTCCAGTGAGTGCCGTGGCAGAGGGCTACTGGCTGCTGCTTTGCACATGGCCAGATGAGCTTGAGGTGCGAGGCAGAGTGTGTCCTTGCAAAGATATTGGCACTGCCACATGGGGATGGTTTTCACCCTAATAGAAAGCTGGACTCTCATGATAACTCATCACTCTTATTAGCAGACTTTGTGATATTGTCTTCTCTCTTTTTTGCTCACTTCTTTCATAGGTAACCCGCTTTCCTGTGTATTTCAACTTGGTTCTTGCAAATAGGAGTTATTTAGGATAAGTACATGCAACCTATGCAGCACAAATCCAGGGATGCTCCTTGCTTCACAGGTAGCCTGGTACTTCCAAAGAGAGAGAACAAGTAAATGTGCTAGTAGAGAGAGAGCCACAAGGAAAGTAAAGTACACACTGTTAGGACCACACGATATGGGACAAAGTTGATCAGATGAACTGACTTGACATATTGACTGGCTCCTGGCAAAGTGGTACAACACCACCCAAAAAACAACTGTCCTGGTTTAAGTTAGAACAGAACCAATTCTGTTCAGCAAGTTCACTTTTCAGCTAAGTGTCTTCTAACTAACTGCACTTTGTGAAGTTAATGTCAGATTTTTGCAGACAGTTTCTGCTTCTAGCAGTGATAATGTTTGATGTTACTACCAAGGGCTGGTGTACAGAAAGGATCTTGTGTATACTTGCTCCTATGCAGACTAAGGTCACTGCTAAATCTTGTGTATCACCTTGGGAGTGCAATAAGAGGTCACACCTGTGGAGAGAAGCAGACAGGAGAGGACACTCTAAACTGACTAATGGGATATTCCATCCCATGTGTGTCCTATTCAGTATAAAGCTCAGTGACCACGAGGGTCAAACTCTTTTCTTCAATGGCCATTGTCCAGGCAAGACTCTGTCCATTCTGCTTATGATCCCCATCCATGCATTCCTGTGTCCAGTTCCAAAATCCAGTCCTAGAATCCAGTTTCTGTCTGCTACTGAGTCCACTCTAAGATTTCCCTAGTATCTGCTCCACAGCATCAGTGGTGAAAGTGATGTAATTGCCATCAGGGGGATTCGGTTCAATGTTAGTCTTGTATGTATGTATTTAATTTTATTATTATTCTTTTAATCAAAGATATTTTAGTTTTCTTTTCCTAGCTGTATATCTCTCTTGCTTATTCCCTTTCTTTTCCCCTTTTGGAAGGGAGACAGATTAATAGAGAGCATCTGTCATTTACCTAGTGGCCAGCCCAGCCCTAATGCTCAACACCAGCATACAGCTATCAGTCAGGAATCTGAGCATTTTCTTGCAATTTATAATCTTCAGTGTAGGTATGGCTTTTACTTTCTAAGTTTAGCAATTTGTCTTTCATAAGAAATGCCTTTTTCAGATAAGTAAGTTTTTTGTTAAAACATGAAAATATTGATGGAATTCTATTTTGAAGGAAAAAAAAAAACCAAACAGAAAAAAAAGCATTTTATAAAAAGTCTATGCTCCTTTTAATGTTTTTATTTAGAGATTTATTGCTAATTTAAACTTAAAAGGTATAAAATTTTACCCACAGAAGGGTTAAGCAAAATGTTTTTGATTGTACTTAGGACACATGATCTGTAATGAAGCATTTTCAAAATTTCATTTTATGAAATAGTTCTAAATTATGGTTTTCCAGTTCCCATTTTCATTTTTTAGCTACCAATATTCCTTTTTAAGGAAGAACATTTCTGTGATGAGCTTTACTCTTAATTAATGATGTATTCTTCATTTTGAGTCCAAGGAGTAGACATAATGTGACTGAGGCAACACCTACAGAATTTGCTTCTTTATCTGCATTTTGATAATTAAGTGATTTTTCTGATACTCTTGCACTGCAAGGAAAGTAAAACCAGCCAAACAAAATCATCAAGTTCTTGTGCTTCACGTTTTCATCTACATACCTTACATTAATGCTCTGTGACGTGTTGTTGCTTTAGTAGGGCAAAGCAGGCAGGGAACCAGGGAGAGCCAGCCTATCACTTCCTTTGTTCATGGTCAGTCCCAAGCCAACAACTTTCAAACTTTTTCCCTTGTGCTCCTTCCCCATATTGCCTTCCCAGAAAACTCCTGGCCTCTGCTCCCATAACTTGTTATGACAAGGGACTAACAAGAGTGAACCAGAAGCTGTGGGGAGGAGGATAGCACCTCAAGAAAAAAGTATAATGCATCCCCAGCTTGAATGTATGCTGGTGGACAGAGGAAGCCTGTGTCTCCTAGAGCCTCCCAGCCACCTCCTGCCAGCCATATCCCCACATCCATTCACTCCAAAGAGTTTTGTGGCCATGTACTTTCACTCAAAAACCCCTGGATTTTCTTTAAGGCTTGTTCCAAAGGTCGTAGGCTGCTACCCTAAGCTAAGGTGAGAAAAGGGATTTTCAAAAGTGGTTAACATGTAGGTGGGAGAAAGGAAATTTTGTTAGATGTGTATTGCTGAAATTCAAAACTACTTTTCATAAAGATGTGTTCTGTCTATAAAAATTCATACCAGAAAAGAATAAAGGAGTAGGCATAAATGCTGTATCATAGCTTAGATTCAAGGTATGCTTGCTAGCATACACACAGTGTGTATATGTATGCATATATGTGCATATCATCAGAAGCTACTGTCAGTTGTGCCTATCAAAATGGTGTCTGGGGTGGAAGTGAACCATCTGCTTCACAGTACTTCTATTTTTAAGATCTGCAGTATGGCAGTTGAACACATGCAATGTCACTTCAAGCCCTCCTCCCCCAGATGAACTTCAATATGTCACTGGGTTGTCCCATCAGCTCTACGTTGTCTCTGTAAACAGAAACTCTATCTCCCTGCAGTCTGAGTCAGCAGCTGTACTGGAGCAGGACCTATCTTTAAGACTTACAGAATGTGTAATTTGATGTCCAAAAAACCACAGGAGGGTATTTGCCACCTGACTCTGGAATGGACAGCGGTCTCTTTAATAGGAATTTCTGCAAGTTTGTCTTCACATACATAGATGAAATTTCTGTGTTATTTACTTAACTTTTTTTCCAAGGCTGGAAGAAACTCCTACACTTTAAACTATTTTTCTGGGAGTTCTGACTGAACTTCTTACCTGTCTGCATGCCATTTTAAGATTGATGTGCAATGTTGTTATCAGTTTTCTACATCAGATATGTAATGTGTATATCATATTTATCTTCAGTTTTGAGATTTAGACCTAAATCTTCTACAGATATCAAGGAAATAAATATATAGTGCCAGGGACCTTTCCTTCTACTATAATGGCTCTTGTTGTACTGGAGAGGGCTAGCTGAATATTGGTGATGAAATTATACCTTCCAAGGAACCATATAATGAAGAAAGAACTAAAAAACAAAAAATAAAAGCTAAAGAAAGAACTATAAAAAAAGGAAAAACATCCAAGACCTTAAGATGG
>JANIJG010020000.1:0-51180 GCA_024611175.1 Megaceryle torquata | reverse complement strand
GGGGAGCCCCAGGACCGCCCCAGTGCCATCTGGGTGGGTGTGTCAAATTTGCTGCCTGAAATTGGTTGTTTGATAAGAGACTTTTACATTGTCATTTTTAGACATTAGTTGCTCTGTGCTTTCTCTTGGTACCATTTCCCTTATGCAAAACTTTTTCATCATAATATTTTAATACTAAAGCTTGAGGGTGAGCACTGTTCTTGTTGGGGTTTTTTGTTTTTTTTTGTTTTGTTTGTTTGGTTGGGGTTTTTTGGGTTTTTTTGGGTTTTTTTTTTTTTTTTATTATAGAACTTGCATCTATGTGCATTTTTAAGGAAATTAAAATTCTGCTGCTTTGTTGTTATCTGTAGAAGGGGGCAGTTGTTTGCTTGCTTCCTGCATGGTAGAATTTTCATTGGAGATACTCCTACAGGACATATGAGGGGCAGTTTCAAGAAGTAAGTCAGAATAGCTGCTGCTGCTCTGTAGTTCTCACTTTCCAACTTTACCTTTCTCACACTGGCATCGACATCACTGCACTAATTTGAAGTATATTGCACACTCATGAGGAAAAAAAAGAAAACAAACCAATTACCAGGCAGCATATGAACAGTTTGTCTCACACAGATAATTATTCTTATCAGTCATGTAAACTATAGTTTCAATTCTCAAGTGACATCAAGCACTTTCAACTACAATTAAGGCAAATCGGGCTTGTGAATGCTCATCTTTAAGCTGTAACTAAATCCTCTTCTTTAGAAGCCATGTCTTTAAAATGGGTGTTTCAACCTGTTTGATGAAGTTGTGAGAATGAGTCAACAAGTGTGATATGAAACTAGCTCATAAAATTTATTGGTGTACACACATTAAATGACCTCCTGGCATTTCTTGGCTTATTTTGAGCAACACTCTTTAAAAACCTCTTTAAGAAATAGCAACATACTCTTCAGGTAAGACTGTTCAGGAATTCTAAGGTGGTTGTCCTTCACAGCTGTTTCTTCAGGTTGGGTAGGAGTCATTTATGAACTGGGAAAATAAAAGGCAGAAATAAGTAATTAACAAAACCAAAAAAAATAGTTTGAGAGTTTGTTCAAAATGTCCAAGACCAGTTTTGCACTTATAGATGACTTAAATGAACACAGGCAACAGCTTGGCTCACCTGTAGCAAAAAGTTGAGGCCCTCTCTCTGTATTATCTTCATTAATTTCACTTCAAATATAGCTAATACCCAATCTCAGGTCAATAAAACACTTTTGATTCAAACCCTTCTCATTCATTTTCTTTCTTGCTCATAGGTTAACATTAAGTGTCTCTACACTGCAGTTGAAAAAGCTGTATATATTAGCCCACTTTAAGTCTGCTGCTTCGATTAGACTGCTACTAGTATTTAGCCTTGCTGCAATAAAACTAGAAGCCACGTTTCTACTTTAGATCTGTCTGACAAAGGAAAGGGATCTGAAGCAGTTGGCTCTTGGCTAGCTATAGATAAATCCCCTACCTGCAGTGTTACTTTAACTCTCAGATTAGCTTTTCATTTTCAAAATATTTCTATGTAGTCATGATGTTACAGAATTTTCATACTTTCAGATGTCCATTTGTCTCTTAAATAATGAGCATCAAAGTCCACTTTTTTTGTGGTTCAACACCCACAGCATGAGCTGTAGAAAGATCACTTTGCACATATGGAATCTAAGTTGGAACTGAGACCATTGTAATGACCTGCAGGCAAGGATTGAGTGAAATGAGAAATGCATGTCTAACGTACACAATTTTTACAGTTCAGCTGTTACGTACACAGTAAATACTTGAGTATGAAGATTTCACACAACTGTTTTTAAATGCATTACTAAAGTCCTGGTTATTCTAATAGACCATCAAAATTTTTCGTTCATAGATTCCTTTAGAATTCAACTCTGATATCCTTTAATTTGGATTTTCTTCAGATCATTTGTGAATAGGTGAAACTTTGAGAAGCTATCTGTAAGCCTGAAGCCATTTCATTTTTTAATTTTCTAACTTTCAAAGTTGTTCTGCTTTATCCCTTGTAAGTGTGTCTATATAGAACATCGAGTATTTCTTTGAGCACAGTTGCTCAGAGTTGTTCTAAAGTGCCTGATTGCACATCATCAGAAGTTCTCCAAAACTTCATTCTGTCAGACGGAATTTGAAACTTAAGATTTCTGTGTAATTTAAGCATCTCTTAGAAGTATGTAGCTTTGAATTCATTATAATGACTAAATTTTCAACTAGATAAAAAATGGTATATCAGATAATAAAACACAAGGAGACCAAGTATAATCTCAAAAGTCATCTTTTTTGGGGGGGAAAAAAAAAAGAAAAAAAAAGATGGTCACTTTTGAAAAGTGACCTTTTCTTTGAGATAACTGAAGTCATGTTTTTTCTCAAAGGTTTATGGAATGGAGATATTCTTCTTTCTGTCAGAGGCATGTATTCTGACATACTAATGAAAGTAAACCTGAATTTAATTTAATTACAAGCTTTTGAAAGTTTTTTTTTTTTTTTTTTAATATGTTCATCAGAGGCTTCTTTAAATCTTACTAACTTCCATGAAAAGCTTCTCTGGCAGAGAGTTTTCTAGCGTGGGCTAAGGTGACTTCTCCTGAAGCTGAAACTGTATACTAGTTGAAACTACTCTAGGCTGAGCATGGGCCAAGCACTGGACATGAAATCAGAGAACTTCTGTGATGGACGAGTTGTCCATGGCTCCCATGAGTAATAGGGAGATGGAAGATGAAGGGTTTGAACACAAAACTTGCCCAGGTTCTCAGGGAACTTGGTACCAGAGGCTGCAGAGATTAAGAAGGGATCAGCTGGCTGAGAAGAAAAGGAGTGGTTGGCCAGAAAAGTATAATGTCTTGTAGGACTGAAGTGGGAGGCACTTGAATTCCTTTGGACTAAGAGAATAGAAGTAAAAACTGGTATGAGATGATAAAGAGATCTGATGGAGATATTATATAGGCAGAGAGTAGGGACAGACTGAGAATAGGACTGGGGAGAAACAGGTGGAAATGGAATGAGATGCAGTCAAAACTATAGACAAAGTGCTGAGTCAAGGAAGATACAGAGACAAAACAGACGGAAACAAGCAAAAAACAGTTGTGTTTTGTATTTCATGTGAATACAGGCATGACAGAAGTCCAGGAGGCATTGAACAGCCTTGCTGGACAAAGAGGTTGGTTCTCAGAACAGTGTTCAAGGAATGAAAATGGAGACCAGGATTCAAGACTGGAGTAAAAGATACTTGAGACCAAGATTTAGGCTGGAAGGAGCTGGACACACAAATTGCATTTACAAGGAATGGGGAGAATAGTTTGTGACCGCTATGAAGGATTCACTTTTCTGATAATCACCCTTCAAGTGGGAAATGCTCTGGTGAACTGCTTAGTTCTATTTACAACTGCTGCTCTCAGGAATTTATGATTTGAAAATCTGCATGGACCTGCCCATACCACAGCATAACAGTTGATGGTTGACAAAGTCACTTAATCAAGCTTTCCCCAGACAGTCACTAATTTAGTTTCTGCATTTCACATTTTTGAGTTCATTGCTTCCTGTTTCTTCATTTGCAGATGAGCTGAGGAGTCTCTAGTATTTTAACTTAATTTAGGAAATCTGCTTTGAAGCATTAAGGTTTTCATAATTTTAAATACTAAGAAAAATGGGATTCTCAAAATTATAGGGTGCATTTCATTTTGATCTGTCAGCTCAATGAAGTTTTCTAAAAAATAAATTGTTTTGTAATGCTGAATTATGTCATTAGACAACCTATGAGAATATTAGTAAATCTGCATGCAGAATAATGCCTACAGTAATGCATGATGCAATGCATGGAACAATAAGGAATGAGCAAAGTAGTCACTATGTAGATGCTCATTGCTTCAGTGATTTTCAGTGATTTTTTGCTCTAAAAAGGGTAAGACCAAATAGAAAACTGATCGATGCCAATGTACTGAAAAGGTGAATCTTTCTTCAAAAAAACCCCTAATTTCCAGTAAACAAGCAAAATGTGTAATGGAAGGTTAGATAAGTCAGTTCTTTCTGAAACTTGTCATAACTGTCCTTGATTTTTCGACCTCGTCTGTATGAAACTTAGATGTGCTTGGACACTATGCCTTAAATGAAAGCTATTTCAGAGTTTTGTTCATCCTTAACACTGGTAAATAGGTTTAGCCTTTAACTGTACTGGTGAAGAACATAAGCCATGCCAAATTTTTAAAGGCAGCACAGAATTTGACCTTGTTCATCTGATTTCCAAAGTGATAGTGAGGTTTATCAGGCTCCTTCAGGTGCAGTTGTCAGTCTTCCTTGCAGAATAATACCCAGAATGGGTGAGGCAATAGATTTTAACAAGGCAGTCTATAAACAAATACTGTTTCTGACTTCAAAAGCTAGATGTCTGGGTATCACATTCCATTTATTTCATGTGAGCTTTTGAAGATTTCTAGTGGTTTCTGTGCTGTTGGATATGGCACTTGAGATGCTGTTGCTCTGTGACACAGCTCCAACATCTGCAACTGAAACTAGAAGGCTGGGGCAGACCTGGAAAGTCAGAGATCTCAGCTTTAAATATGATATCCATACAGGCCATGGATTCTGATGTACACGTCCCCTCAACACCTTAAAAGCCCTTTAAGCCTTTTGGGGTTTGCTTTTCAGCATTGAGAGTATTTATTTCCACCTTACATTTCTGTGGCTAGCAAGAGTGCAGCTTAAATATTTGTGTTTACTACAAACCTTTTATTCTTGCTTCAGAATCCCTTCCGTTTTTTTGCTTTGCTATATATGTTTTCTGCTACACAGCATTTTGATGCATGCCATAGCCTTAGTGATCAGATGAGAGTTCAAAGTCATACTAATGTTGTAAAGGGAAAGCATGTCCATGAGTTCCAAGTTGTTTTATCTGTAGCGCCTCTCTCTACGGCAAGTGCAGAAACTCTTTATTAAGAACTTTTTCAGCCTTTTTCAGTTGGAAGGGGAACTACTTTCTGCAGTGCTCAGGCTGTTTAGCTTGCCCACTTTTTTATTATTCATGAGGATTGTAGTGTCTAATCAAAAATTATTTGGCTCTTTTACCTCATACTTATTTGATAGAAAATTAGTATTAATTAAGGCATGGAATCTATATGTTGTTAGCATTGCTTTCACAAAACAACCATATTCTACACTGTCAAGTAATGGAAACTGTAGTAATCGGTGGGATTCTAATGATCAGTGTAAGTTATAATTATCTCATAAACCTAATGTTATGACTGGAAATACAAAAGAATTATTACTTGAAAGTAGTGTTACCTTGGACTGCTAAAGCCGTTGAAGATACTTTAATTCCATACATCAGGTTGCCCATAAAGCCCAAGACTAAGGTTTTCCATAGGTAGCAAGCAATGCCAATTACACTTAGTGTAGCAAAACATACTTCTCCTTGACTGTTTGAAAGAATAGCTTGACTCTTGCCTCATCTACACGGGGGCAATTTGAAGTATATATTAAAATCAACATAATGAAATTGCGTCCTCCATGAGGATTTCTGCAATTAGAAGTGTCAACATTATAGGTAAATTGTTACTTTGTTGCTTAGTATACAACATTTCTAGTGGAGAAACAATGTCAAAAATAACACCAAGATGTCCCACTCTTCTGCTTTAATTAATTCACTCCCTCAACGTGTACACTGACTATGTATTGTTAGTATTGTTGATACTTGATAGTTGTATTCCACCAGTCCAGGATTACTTAGCTAATGTCAGGACTGTATAAGCAGCCTTAAAAATACATAAGCAAACCCCTGCAGAGGTGACTAATGATTTAAAATAGAACCAAACTATGAAAAACAGCCCCTTTAAATGTACCTCAATGCTGCTAAGTCACTGTACTTGAAAATCAGCTCTCTTTTGAACTTGCTTACTGGTCAAGAATACTGTCCATTTCCAGAATGGTTTTGGGAGCGTCATGGCAAATGAGGTGCTCTGGATAAGGTGAAGAAATTTTCTGCTAATGGAGGAAGATTGTTATGGACATCTAGCCTGTAGTTACAGAGCTTACCTATGCTTTGGATAACCAAAATTGTATTTAAATTGCTTTATGTAGCTTATAGAGCATCTATAATATCATTATTTGTCCTTGTTTTGCTGGAGCAGAATCCCAGGCCAGCCATGGTCTGCAGGCCATCAGCAGTTTGGAGTCGGACAGGGCAGGCAACCCAAGTTGGCTAGAGGTGTATCCCAGACCAAAAACGTCATGCTCAGTATAAAGGAGGAAGTTTGCTGGGGATGGGGGTCTTGGGCTCCTCTTCCTGCTTCTGAGGACAGCTTTCCCATTCGTTGTGACCGTTGTACCTTTGCTGGGCTGAGTATAACTTTGTATACTTTATATTGGCATCAGCGTTAGTTTGGCTGTTTCATTAAATACATTTTTATTTCAAGCTACTGGACTTCTCTGCTTTTCCTAATTCCCCTTTCCTGCTGGGGAGGGATGATCAGGTGATAGAGCAACTGCTATAGTTTAGCCCCAGATATGGACTAAATGTAGACAGAACTATAAATCTTGTAGTATAAACCTTGAGCAAACTTTCTCAGAGGTCTCTGTTTCTGAGAAGGCATAAGGAACACATTTTGACTCCCCAAGAGTGTACGTTATGTTAAATGTGTTGGCAAGAGGAAGAATATTGTGTTATATGGAAGAACAAATTTGGGAGAACATCTTCCTTAGTGAGAAAAAGGACCCTACTGTCACTAATATTGATCAAGCTGATTGATACTCACTAGAGAACAAGTGCTAGGCAAAATCGATATGAACAACGCTGGATGTCAGAAGTGTGATGTTACTATGGAAATGATTTATTATCAGCTGAAGGGAATTTTAATGAAGTCAAGCAACTGGCATTCTAATTTAAGGCACGTTTCAGGTTTTGGAGTAAAGTCTTGAGAGAACATAGCTGTTAAGTGTGATCTGTGTGTATTTGCCTAGCATCACGCTTTGAGCTTATGGAGGGATACTGATTTCCTTCTTCACATTCTTCATTGGCAGAGAATTAGCTTAGCTGATTCAGACACCATTTACAAGAATTAACTGCTTGAATGATTTTATAGTTAATTTCTTTTACCTATTTGGGGCCTTTTCAGTATTTTGATTTCACTTACAGTTCTACTCACCCTCTTTTGTACAGCAGTACATCTTTCCCAATGGAGGCCATGTCTCCTAGCTTCAGGCTTGCTCAAAGCCCTTGTTGCACGGTGCTCAATTTCCAGTCATACTGCTTCTCAATACAGTGATTTTCGTTAACTGGAATTCTGTATGTTGCCAAATTGTTTGTTATACCCAGCAATGAAACTTACCTATTCCTCTGACATTACAATTTATTGCCTAAAATAATAGTCAGGAGTATATCTCTGCAATCTGGACTAAAATAGATAATACAAAGGGCAAGAAGTAGTCTGTTACTGGCTTTTTACATGCTGCCAAAGGACTATGACTCTTGCACAGAATCAGCTCACTGAGGCCTCTAGATTCTGCTGTAATATTAGATATGAAACAATAAAGAATTTGTGGCCTTTGGGCATTCCTGTAAGTATATGGTATCAGGATGCAGCCCTTCAGCCACGCCCTGAAGTCACTTGTGCCAGAGAGAATGTTTTTGGCAAGTGTGGGCAAGTAACAGTTTTCCTAGAAACAAAGGACTTGCAGTTGTAAGACTTTTTAGTCATCTGTATCATAAAAGCAATGCTGCTTTGCACTGTGAACTGTCACTATGTGTTGACAGTCCTGACTAGGCATCTGTATTTTCACTGTGTTTGGTATCTCATAAGATTCTGAAATGTATATAACATTTCCTTTTTAAATAGAAAAGATATCAAGAAATAGGTGATCGGGTTTTTTCTCTTTTTCTATGTAAAGTTTCAGTTTGGTTTTTTGTGTGTTTTTTTTTTTTTTTTTTTTTTTAAGTGATGCATTACTTTCTCATTAAGAATTTAAGATTTCTTGTGGTTCTCTTACTGCCCTTGGTAAGAGTACTTGCCGCTAATAGAAGTTTTGGGTTTACATGTGTTGAACCTTGTCTGGTAATCTTGATCATGCACCAGGTATTTAACATTTGTACTACTATAATGGTTTTACTGCCAAAAGGTCTTTTCATTAGAATTTCTTTTTACCTCATGCCATTAACAGTATAAGAAAATGTTTAAAATTATGTTTAGACTTTATAAATAGCATGATTGTTATCTTAAATATATATTTGCTTTTTTATATACTCGCTGGAACTTTCAAGTGTTTGTGTTTGGCACTTTTACAGGATGATGTAGACTGTGGGTTTGGTTTTTTCCCACTCTGTTATTTAAAAGTGGTTATAATCATGAGCTCTTAGTTATCTATGGGCTGATTATGCAAGTTGTAGGTTAACTATTTCTTGCTATTTCCAACCATTCCCAGGGTGCAGCAAAACCTGCAGCCACACTAGAAAGCATTTGATGGGTTGTGAATTACAGTATATTTTCATGAAGCGATGCTTTGCCTGCTAATGCTTTGTCTCTTCTGCTCTTCAAATAAATGTTTCCAAGATTATGAAATGTAAATAATCCTGCAAATTGTACTCTAATCTACCTGCATCTTGGAATAACTGTTTTCATTTTGTACAAGCTGGTATTCTTCTGTGTTCTGCCTCATATTCTTAATATGTGAGCACTAACTAGGTGATAGTGCACTGTTTTGCCTTGTTAAATATTTTATCTTGTGTAATGTTATTTCATGTGAAAAGTGCCACATAAACCACTCCCAATTCATACATTTAATGATTGACATACATTCCCACACAATGTGCAATCTTAAGTCCCCAATTCGAAAAGTTTCTAAAAAAACTCAGAGCTAGATCTGCAAATGTACCGATGCAGTATGTTTCTTATTATAAAAGTTAATAGAAAATGCTTCTGATTGGTCAGCTTGGCGAGGCTGAACAACAGGCCTGGTTAGGTGGTATTTGGTTGTTTTTTATTCTTTCAGAAGTATGAGCTGAAATTCGTGGACATCAGTAAGTTTGTCCTGCCATACTTTGTGAGTGACAGTAGGGTATGTGTATCAATTATCCTTAATACAGTTTCTGAGAATAATCCCGTTCTACTAGTCGCATGCAGGAATGCGTGTACTTAGGTTGACTGAGGTTTGTCTTCCTTGTTTAGCATTTATGTACTTAGATTTCAAAGCAAATAATAATCCCCTGGCTATGCTTCTGTAGTCTGAAGCTGAGAAAATGCTGAAGCTGATGCCTCTGCCTCCAAAATAGCCAGTTCTCCGAGTTCTCACTTGTTAAAGGAAGTCTAGTCAGATAACGTGCATAAGGAATACTTCATTTGGAAAACAGCAAGTGCAGTAAAGTCGTAGAGATAGCATTAGCAAAAGAGCCTCATGTTTGGATTCTTCTGCATTACAGGAGTACAAGCGGAAGCTAGCCAGAGTGTCCCAAGTACGGAAAGAACTCAGGTCACGCATCCAGAACCTGCCTGATCTGTCTCGACTTCCTAACGTTACGGGCAGCCATGTACACCTACCCTTTGCAGGAGACATCTACAGTGATGATTGATTACAAGAACATCCTTCCATAACCTCTACTTTTCTGTGAAATGAGGGGTAGGTCAGACTGATTGGTACTCTTGTAGTATTATTTTTGTATATTGTTGGAGAGTGTCAGTAAAAATACTCTAATAATTTATAAAAAAAAAATGGTTTAAAAAGTTGATTTGTTTACTATTTTATTGGCGAGTCAGCATAAGGGTACATTTATAGAAGTGGCATCTGTGTCTATCACATTGAAGAATGGATAATTATCTTATCTTTTGTAAAGATTTTAGTTGGGTGCCCTGAAAAAACTGTGCTAAGATTTTTCTTATGTACCCTATATTTAATGTAGATCAACATATAATCAACATACTTTTAACTTGAGGTAGTTCAGTTGCTAGTGAAGGAGTGAAATGTGAAAATCACAAGCTTATGTTTGCAGGAAGGTTGATGCAATTTAATGCAAAGTTAAAAGTGATCTTACTGTCCATTACATTTAAATTACCCACTCCCATAACAAGTCAGGTGGGGTTTTTTGAAGTAAATGTTAGTAACCAATTTTGTATTGGAAAATATAAATCATGCTACACTGAGCAGGTATTTAAACTATTCAAAATACTGCAATATTTTAGTATCATTTAAAAGTCAGCATAAGAAACTATATAATTGACCAGTTTAATTGTGTTTCAGAATTGTAATTTTATTTTTACAGCTGCTTAGTTTCTAAATTGAGACACCGTTCATTTGTACTCTGATCTATTTCTGGAACATCTGTCTCCATCTAAAAAGGTTAATCCCAAAGCCTTTTTACAGCTTTAATTAAATTGAAAGGTCATTCTCTAAACTGTTCCAATTGTTAAATGTCCATTATTTAAATCTGACACTGCTGTGTAGCATCCATACATTCAGCAACAGAATTATTACAGCCACACTGTACATCCACTTCCACTGAGAAAACCTGGAGACCAACATGGGCTTCCAGTCCCCCACCTCCAACCACTCCAGCAAACATTTCTAGGTCTTCATTATCTTTTCTCACAGAACAGGAGGAGACAGTTCAGGCCTGTGTGTCAGTGAAACTGGAAAATTATTGCTGAGTGTCTGTTTTCAAGAAAGTCTTTTGCGTAGCACAAATGTGGTATTTGTCTCCAGGTAGCTGAATTTGTGAAAAGCCATACTAGGCACCAGCTTTTAAGGTCATTTAAAAACTGAAAGATACAGGCAGGCATCTATCAAGCTGCCAGAAAGTTGAGGGTTTTAACTGAATTGGAATTAGGTGTGTAATTGATGTGTGATTTTTATAAAATGCCTATCTGTAGCTTTGACATTTAGATAACCTTAACAACCTGGGCTGCAAGTGTTTGAGTTGGATTTACCATTGGACTATTTAATGATTGCACTTTGTTATGGGTTTGCACCTGTAGGGTCTTCTTTTGCATTAGTTAAGTTCAAAATTTACAAGTTTAATACTCCTCACATGAAAGCATTTTTTTCTTTAGAAAAATCTATTCTTCCTTTTCAAAAACCACAACTATTGAAAATAGATCTGGAGTGTAATTGTTGAAGATAGTGATCTGTCACTTGTTACTGACTTCTACAAGGCTAACTGCTAGAATACTTGCTGGATGTGAATGGAGAATAATCTTTCTCTTTAAAATAGATACACTTGGACATAAGTACCTCAGTCCAATTATCTTTTCTCATGGAAGTTGCCATGAATTAGACCTCATTTAAGCAGGGGAAAAACCCCAAAAGATAAAAATACAAGCTATTGACACGGCATTCCATAGCATGCAATGTAGAACACTAATTTCATCAAAAATTCTGACAGATAGGAATGCTGAAAATAGTTCATCAGAGCTCACTAGTTATCCAACGATCTGAGAGTTTTTGAGTGGCGATTTTCCACTCCATAGGAAAACACAGCTAACTGTGTTGCGCCCAGAGAAGTGTTTGTTCAGTTTAAGTCTAACATGCAAAATTAAATAACACTTACTGGCATCTTTTCAGATTAGTTTCGTGATAAGAAAATGAATGTTCAGGTACAAGTTTAATGTTTTAAGTATTTCTATTCTAGTACATTAGAACTCAGCTCATAAATTCTTATATACATCTATGTTCATTACAATTGCAGTTAAAGCTCATTTTTGCTAATTAGTATCACCAAATTTGTGATAAATATCAAAACAGCTTAATCTATTAGGAATTATAAAACAAATCATGAAAGAAGAAGGATAAATAGTGAGTTCACGGTTGAATCCCATCCATGGAAAACTTAATTGGTGTCCAGAGGTGACTGTAAGTACAGAGGCACGGCTTCTTTAGAGTGCATTGAAGGATCTAAGTCTTGGATACTCAAAAACTTGGGGAATTAAGCTTAAACAGGCTTTTGCTACCTTAATGAAAAATAATTGCAGTAAGCAAGTTGAATGCTGAATTTCCTTGATCTCTCAAGAGTATTAAAAAAGACACAACACTTACTTCACTCTGCTTGTTTTTCTTGTTCGTAACTCTTAGTGATAATATTGCTTGTCTATAGATAATGTAGAACTGATGAAAGAATGAGGAAAAAAATCTCAACAACTTCCTGATGTATATAAGCTTTACTTTAGAGAGAGTGCTATTTTCCAGATATATTTTTCTTTATTTTACTGTGAAATTGTTTACTTCAAGGAATATTTCATAGTTGGGTTTTTGGTAAATGATCCTTCAACATTTGTTTGGAAAAGAGGACTTGCAGAAGGTAAAGGTCAGTCTTATAGCAAGTGTCATATATTAGTGGCTGAACGGTACATTGTTTTTTATTTATATGGGAAAGGCATCAGGTATCAAGTAGTTAGAAGATTTATATTGTAACTGAAATAGTATAGCAGGAGATAACATGGTATGCTACAAATGCAGCCCTGTAGTATCAAAAAATACCTCCAAATTCTCAGGTTCCAAAGCTTAATGTACGTACTTCTGACATCTCAGGAAGAAAAAAGAGGCTGGGTGCGGAAAGGAAGGGTGCCTAGGAGCTGGAAGGGAGAACATGCCTGGGTGGAAATGAAATGTAAAGCAAATGTCAACTTTTGTCTAAATGGAAATAACAGTGTGAAACTGGGCAGCACAATGTTTTAGCTGTAGAAGGGATTATACAATAGAACTGCTTTGGGGCATTACTAGCCTGAGAAAGAAAATGTGTGGAGTACCCTGCCTGTCTTTTTTAATGTGGTCTGACTCTACTGAAACCAGAATGCCCACACTACAAAAGGCACAATTATAAAATATCTGAACATTTTTTTCACCTAATAATAGAAGCATAATAATTCGGATATTTTCTTCACTATATTGCACATTTACTGAACATTCTCTGAAAAAAGGCAGAGATACCTGCAGCTCTCTGCCATTTGACAATGCTTACCTTGAAAGTCACTGGGACTGCTTGTATATTCTAGTGTTTGCAGGCTCAAGCTTTGTTTTTGCAGAATGTTTTGAAAGATATCAGGAATATTAGCCCACTTCTGTGGTTTTAAAAATAAATGTGAAGTCCTTGGTTACAAAAATTACCATTCTTAGAAATTGTGCTTCATTAATCCTTTTGAAAATTAAACTACAGCCTGCAGTAACATTAGCTTCTCTGTTTCACTCTGTTAATGTTTGTATTAATATATTTAAACACCTCAGTTAATCCCTAGCAACACAACCCAAACTACATACTTAATATGTATTTTATCTGAGTAGTCTTCTGAATGTCAAATGGAGAGCTTTCATTATGATAAAATCACATTCCTGTTTACCTGAAGCTTAAGAAGACAATGTGTTGGGACTTCCATAGACTAATACTGCTCTCACAATTCAGTGCTAACTCAGTCTGGTACTTCAGTGATGACCCAAAATACATGGGTAGGATACAGTAGCGCCCTGTGCAGATGACCACGGAAGACATAGAAATTGTATGTAGGCTTGACTGGTCCTCTGCAGAAGAGCTGGATTTCAACCTTTTGAAATGTAAGCAAATAGATTCACGGGTGTGGCTTTTTTTCAGTGGAAAAATTAGTGAACTAGAAAACCAGCACATCTAAGATTTGATGCTTACATGTATAAATACTTAGGGCCGGTTCTGCTCATTAGTCATGCTTATAACCACAGTGACTACTCCTGCAAGTAAAGAAAGCAGACTCAAATGTAGTGTCTGAAGTGGAATTTTTTTTAACGAATGACCAATCTTGTCTCAGCTCCGATTTCAGTGTGTCATTTATCTTAAGTAGTAAATCTCTTCCATCTTGTTATTTAGAAATCTAATTCTGATTTCATCTTTACAATATTAATGTATCCTACTAAGCATGATGTTTTTGTGGGAATTTGCAAAAGTTCAGTAGCACTCGTTACTTGTTTGCAACAGAAATAGATTCATTTGTTAAAAGTTAACAAGAAGTTTGAAATGTAAAGATGTTTCATTATTGTGCTTTTTCTGACAATGTGTAATCTTTGTGTAATTTATGTTCTCAGAATAACACCAGTATGTACGCTCTTTCATATTTAATAGAATAAAACATTGTTGTAAAAACATCTTTGAAATCATCCTTTATTGCTTCCCTACTCATGACGTGAAGGGGCTTTAGTGCAAATTGATCCCTGTACTTAAGAGTCAACCAAAATCTCGTAGTGATGCTGGGAAACGGTTGATAGTGATTTTGAAGTTTATTACTCTCTGTATTTGTATTTTGTGTGACAGTTTTTCATTAAGGAAGTGGTGCATTTAAGAAGTCTGAGGTAATTCTCTCTAGAACTGAAAATGTCTAAAAAGAAATTTTCCTATAGCATCTAGTTTGGCTGAAGTTTGCATTTTCTCAGAGATGGGTCTGGGTGTGGGGTAACCAGCTGTGATACACTAGCTTAAGTTTCCCAATACTAAAAAATGGGAAAATGGCTCAAGCTGATGTTTCAAAATAAAACACACTGTAGTTGAGCTAGGTCTATTAAGACACTTTGTAACATTTTCAATATATCGTATGATGCTATTACTGGCAATGATATACGTACCATCGCATAAATAGGATTTGTATGAGCTGGGAAGTAATTCTCACTCTGTAATTAAATACCTGTACACAGGGATATATGCTTAACCGAGAACCTTCTGGTCTTGCTTTAAAAAGTCTGGGTGAAATTCTGGCCCTACCAAAAGCTGTGAGGCCGTTTCTCTCGAGTTGTTCTTCCAACTCTTCAAACACAGCCCAGTAAGGCTCTGTGGCAGAGGTTGCTGGGGAAGCTCAGCAGTAGTCTGTTGCAGCCAACAATTAACCTTCAGTGTTCCATCAGGTACAGGAATGTCACCTATTCTAAAGGAAAGAGTGCATCAGATGAGTGTGTGTGTGCATATACGTGTGTGTGTTATGCCTATATACATCATATATAGTAATATGTATGTGCTTATGTATATGGCTATATATATGTGGAAGTGTTCAAGGCCAGGATCACTGGGACTTTGAGCAACCTGGGCTAGTGGGAGGTGTCCCTGCCCATGGCACCCTACAGGGGTGTA
Source organism: Megaceryle torquata (assembly GCA_024611175.1). Taxonomy (NCBI): domain Eukaryota; kingdom Metazoa; phylum Chordata; class Aves; order Coraciiformes; family Cerylidae; genus Megaceryle; species Megaceryle torquata. The sequence goes on along the minus strand of JANIJG010020000.1, from coordinate 36,116 downwards.
GGAACTAGATGGTCTTCAAGGTCCCTTCCAACCTAAACCATTATTGTTTTCCAAAACACTGATTCTGTTAAAAAGTCCAGTAACAGAAAAAGATTGTCTTAGAGGCTTAGGAATAACATAAAAGCACTTCAGACAGCAAATGCCAACACTATTTCTGCCCAACGTTTTGAAGCACACTTGTCAAACAAGGAATGGCAGATAATGAATTTTTTTTTTTTTTTTCCCCACAGTAAAGTCTGTCACTTTGCAGTAGTGATCCCTTATAACACCACATCTGGACACACCTGACAACTCTGGTAATTGCAAAAAAAAAGCTATTGTTTGGAGCATGACAAGACTGTCTGTGTTAACAAACAGCATGTTGCAAGAGATACACCTGGTGTGCAGAATACCTGCAGCTCAGTGCCTGCCAGCCACAATACACCTTGTGGAGATGTGTTCTTCAGACTAGCTCTCCTGTGGGTAGATTGCCCATTAAGCATTCCCAGCACACTGGTTATGCCCTGAATCATGTCTTTTTTCCATTACCTGTAGTTTTATTCAAAAGGCGTTTGACTGATGTACTCTGAGACCACAGACTTACATAAAACGCACCATAAACAGGGACAGGTGGGAGACCTGCTTCAAAAGCATACTTTTGATTTACTCTGACACATTAATGTTGGTGCACCTTAAAACACAGCAGATGCCCACCGTGGTTTCAGGTAAGCCTCATAGGAAGCACAGCAGTAGAATATCTGTGTACTTTTAATATACCAGTTTATTGCAAAACTTGTTTTTCAAATACTTTTGTATAAAGCACATTTTTCCATCAACAAGATTGAAGTATTCTTCCAGAAGACTGGATCATAAATACAGCAACAACGGGTGAATTAATGCCAAGATCTACACCGGAAAAGGTGTAACTCCAAGGTCCATAATGTGATCAAAGAATGACAGTTAATTTGATCCTACACATACATAAGGAACAGTGAACCTTTTGAAGTTCTCATGAAGTGTACAGGAGATATAAAAAGGTTACATGCCAATCTTTGCAACTGTAAGTAGAATTTTCAACAAACTATTCTCCCCTGCCCTGAATTCCTTTCCAGTCTGCCAACTTACTTGCTGGTCCTATTTCTTAAGCGATGCTGAGTCTGACTACACTTAAAGACCAAAAAAAAAGAAAAGGAAAATGCAGATCTTTAAACCCATGAATTTAAATGTTTTTAACTGAATGATTCTCTTGTCAGAGGGGAAATCTGAAGTACGATTTGCAGAACTGTCACTGCAGGCTATATGCAGGACAGACTATAAACTCAGTCCTGAACAGTGACTTTCTACTGTCCTTTCTCACCTCTGTGCTGAATTAAAAACATAAAATGTGACAGTGGAGACTGCTTTAACCTTGACAATTGTCTGTTCACATCAAAACACTTTGGTGCAATGACTTCAGTACTGTCCAGGGCAACCCTAATATTCCAGACTGAAGTCCAGGAAGGAAGCAACTCTGAAGCCTGATAAATCCCGAAAAATATTTGAGAAAGAGGTTCTCTCCCTCGTCATTTCTGAACGAGACAGAAGTGACAGATTTTGGTAGCACCAGAGCAACTGGAAAGGAAGCATCCCACATTCTTTATGACTGTGCCACTCCTGTAGAAGTAGCAAATCAGGGTGCTGACAGCAGTCTAGCATGGAGCAGGTCAATCCATACTGAAAGCATCCCAGTTTTACAAGGTTCTGCATTATCCTGGGACCAGTATCAGATGCCCCCCCAGATCACAGAGAACATTCTTAACATGAGAAAGAATCATAATCTGGTGATACACTGGTCTATCTCTTTTTGTATGTAAGCACTGTCTTAAAGAGTAAGTTATTTTGGTACCTTTCTAAAGGCTGTGTTAAAGGGTGTGCTTAAAATTACCACAGGTATCAAAAGACAGCAACCATACAGGGCACTACAGTATACCCCTGAAAATGCTGTACCTGCAGAAAATGCCAGTCAAAGTGTCTTTGTTTTACTCAAATATGCAAAGCGGAGATGAGATCTTTTACATTCTGTTGTAATGCATTATCATAGTAATAGTGGAAGAGTGAGGTGGAGCAAACTGCAACCTCCTCATCCCCACACTGCTTTCAGATCTGCAAACCTATCTATTGGTCCTGCTGGCCCCTCGGCTGGATCCAATATTGTCAGCTTCCTCAAAGGACAGATCCTGGCTTTTAAATCTTGGGCCATTGGAGACTGCAAAATGTGTTCAGAATTGCCAAGCATATTAGACTGGCTATTTTCTTCTCATCTCCCTCTTGTGGACAATCAGTCCTAGAGTTTGCTTCTAAAAAATAATGGTCTTTGCTTTCACATGGTACATGCTGTTAGCATGAGTTTTACAGAAATCACTTTGTTGATCTAAATCTGGAACAATACTTATTGCTGTAAGCTTTATTACTTTGATATAATGTATAATTAAAGTAAAGTCAAGAAGGTTTTCAAATCTGCCTTCTGGCTTTTCTCCTTTTCTTCTAGGTCAAGCATCCGTTTTAACTTAGAAAAGTGAAATTTGGCATTTCGGGGAGTCTTGGAAGCAGAGCTGGTTGTCTTCTGTCCAGATACACATGTTCTGAAAAACAAAAGGCTCAAATATCTTAAAGGTAAGGAAGCAGAATTAAAATTAACTATGAAAGTGCATATAATTTGAGTGAAAAATTTTGGACATAGTGTATTTTCATGTGAAATGAGCAGTCAAAAGTATAACTTGGTATTACAGATTTTCAGACAGATATTTTACATTAATGACAAAACCATAGTGGAACAGTCTTTACACATAGCTGCTTTTCATTAGAATCTATGATTTTAAAGGTTGAAAAGTTAAAAGTCATCTCCTCGGTTAGACCATTTAAGAAAAATACTTAGTTATCAATTTAAACTTTAAGTGACTGATCTGACATCATCACACAATGCCCTTTCCCCACAAGACATACATTCTGCTCGGCAAAGTGCTATTTAAATAGGAGAGAAACAGGTACCTGGGAGTTGATGAGGGGCTGTTCCCTTTAGATCCCAACCTACTGCAGCTTACAGGTGTCACTTTATTTGCAGACTGAATTTTTACATTTGGTGTCCTCAGGCTAGATTTAATACTTGGAGTGCCATAATTTTGCATCTTGGTAGCAAGAAAATCCCTGCTTTTACCATCATGTCTTCTTGTTTTGTTGCATGAGTTGCAAGTAACCAGCTATGGAGAGAAGAAAGGAAACAGCAACCATTCTTTCAGTCATTCCACCTTTACGTTACAAAGCAATTATAAGAATTATCTAGTGTTCTCCAAATATCATGACAGAAATTAAGTATTTGCTTAAGTGAAAAGCAAATTAAAAAGCAAAATATATTTTACACCTAGTATTTTAGTTCAGGTTTCTTAAGCCAAACACTTCCTATGGGTTTATCTAGAAGTGACTCCAATCCCCTAGCAACTCATTTCAGGAGACCTGTAACACTGAATGTTAACGTTGTACAGTGAAATACAGAAAACAGCCCTGTCAAAACAGAAAGATGAAATAGCACCTGAACTGGATGTATGATATCTTGAGTATACATTAGGGGTATTAGTATTTTTCAAAAAAACATGACATACTGCATGATCTAAATTCATTAGCATATTCTACCCCTGATGAAGTTGTATTACACACTTTCAGGGAGTCTTGTGATAAAATACTTAAATTATCAAACTCTCAAAACCAGTCATTCATGGCTAGTAACAGCAATTACCAGTGAACAAACAAGAGGCTTTCTACTAGTGCAAAAGTACTTACTACAGTATGGAGTAGGTTCTAAATAAAGGGCACTTTGTCTTCCACCCCTTCAGTCCTAGGCTGCAGGGAACTTCAGCAGCACAGTGTGTTGCAGGGGTGTAGCAGAACCAACAATGTCAGAGAGTCACAGAGATCCATTAGATACTCCCAGCATCTCTTACTGCCATGGCAACTACTCTTAATTATTAAGAGACATGAGAGTAATACACTCTGACAACTTTTGAGGCACACAATTAGACTGACTGAAAATCAGTTACATTATGTTTCTGGTTAAAAAAAAAACCAAAACAAACACTCAAAAGAATGTCACCAAAATGTCTAAGCTGTTTTGAAAACATCTGTATCAAATCATTCTTCATTTCAAAGCATGTAAATTTACCTAAACTCAGATTGCTTAGAAAGAATTACATTTAGATATGCTGAAACATTTTCAGTTACATGTTTTGACTGTCTCTAGACAGTCAGCTTAACAAACTAAAAGAAAGCAAGATTAACTTACACGTCACAGGTTTTGATGTATTTTTAGTTCTTATAAATGAAATTCAGATGAGAAAAAAACCCCACCAGCATCACATGACGATTTAGCACTCCACAGAATATAAATGGAGGTGAAAACCTTGTAATGCAGGAATTAGTGGACTAATCATAGCACTGCCCAGACAGTTTCCTTTCACTGAACTATATATGCAGTTAACTCAAAAAAAAATTTAAAAGCCCTGAAACAGTTCCTATGTTATCTGCCTTGTCATGGCAGAAGCATTCTCATATGAAGTTCTACTTGCAAAGAAAGGTATGAGAGCACAATCTGTCACACTGTGGCTTGGTTCAATTTTCAACCACACTAGAATTTTCATTTTCCTAAATCTCAGGTATTAGATTGTAGGGATCTACATTGCTAATTTTAAAACCTGTTAGTTGCTGACAGTATTTTAAATACTTAAGACTGGATATACTTAAATCTTAATCCACAGACAAATTCAAACAGAACTGAGTACAACACAAGTGCAGCAGACTGTAATTACATCCCAAGATTAGAATATTACCCAGAGTTTAAAGTGGGCCTATTTAGAACTGAATTTTAAACTACTCACATGAATGCACAGTGCATCCTACAAACCCCTCCAGCTACAAAATAAACCTAAGAACCCGTCATAATTCCATAGGACACTGTTCACCAGTTGTCTAAAGAGACAGTTCTTAATGTACACTGATCCCAGGAAAATAAAGCAAAGATTCCAGCTTCTCACATGCCCTTTCTGCTGCTCAACTATGATCTAAAATGTAGAGAGAGTAATAGCATAGGTGCCTTTCTGGAGTGCCTTATTTTACTGTTATTGGTTGTTATGTTATTGACTCTTCAAATTTTTTTTTTCCACAAATTTTACTCCCTAAAAGAGCAAAGTCTCATCTGATAAAATACCAATTGTGCCAGCAACTGCTGGGCACAACAGGGTGCTGTCTCATTTACTAAAACATCCATTCACACAGCCTGTTTTAATAGCAGTGCAGGGCTTGGCAACACACATTAAACGTATACTCTTATTCTTCAAATAACAGTAATTAATCTAAAACTTAGTAATTAAATCTCACAGTAATTTTAGGAAAAAGAACTTAAGCCCTAAAAGCAACATTTACTTGTTTAAATTACCTATGTGGTTTAGTTTTGAAAGGCTTCCTACAAACAGTAATATTCAGACAAACGTAAATAAAAAAATCTATTCATAGGGAAGGTAACAATAATCTGATGTAGCCATCAAGTCTACTAAAATAAATGAAGTAAAAGCTGGTTGAGCAAGTATGTTTTTACACAATGGATAAAACTGAAAAAAACTTTACAATCAATCAGTCCCTCAAACTCTTCTTCTTCAAAGAAACAAAGTCAGTAAATGTCAAGTTGCACATAGGGGCACATTGAGCCACTGGCACATTTTTCTTCTTAGGTATGCTTGGGGGTACTCTTAGCAATGGATTTCTAAGGACTTTAATGGATTTTAGGATCTACGTGGCTGTATTAAGGCTCTGCATCTACTAGGATTGCCTGGTCCTAGTTCTGCCACATTCATAGAAATAACAAACAGGCAAAAATCTGCCACTCCCACTGTTTTTTGCAAAGCTATGCAAATGATACAGCAGCTGACAGTGGAAATGCCAGAGCTTCCTGGCAGGAAGAAATTACTTAATTGTCAGTAAGATCTTAGACATCTGCAGAGTCTACTCATACTGCTGCTAAAGATATCACAGGGAGGGCAGAGCTGTTTGTGTAGCTTCTATGAAATGTGGATTTGTTTGTTTTGGGAATTTCTTTTGGAAGGAGGGCAGGGAATCTTACGGTTCTTGTCACTGTGCTCATGATCTCTCTATTGTTGAGGGCATATTTTTACAAAGTTTGATTGTGAAGGGACATTATGACAGAAGAGGTATACGCTCATTAAAAAAAAAAAAAAAAAAGATGTGTAGGTTTGAGTTCCTTTTCTATGAGAATTTTTTCTGTATCTTGTATTCTATGCCACTGAAAGGTTTCAGGGAAGTATCAAGTATTTGGCAGTTCCAAGTAAATATCCTTACCAGAACACTTTTTGACTCTTTGTACTTTTTCAAAAGCTTTGTCTGTTTCATATTAAGTTTGTGGTTCTTTGCCTCTAGTTTAAGAACTTTCTCTATCTGTGGAGTCACTTTCATCTTTGGTTTGAGACGCACACGGAAGCTATCAGGAACCAGGAACTGGAAGCAGTAAGGACATATTCTTTCTAATCCACATTCATTATCTACAAATTAATAAAGGTAAGAGAGTAAAATTTAAATAAAATTATATATTTACAAACAAATTTAAAACATTATGTTTCTATTTTAACACTACCTATGTAGACATGGTTTTTTTGAAGTTTCAGATACAACTAGAACACAAGAGGAAGCTGAGCCCCACTCACGCTAAGTTAATTCACAGCGTAAGTTTAGACAACAGGTAACTGTAAATTTTCCCGAAAAAAACGCATTTTCTTCCTAAAAATCTTTAATGACAGAGGCTCACAATTCTGCAAGGAGCTCCAAGCAGGTATACTCTTTTGCTAGATCAGTGATGCCAAAGCCTTGAAAAGCTCTTTGCCCATTTTAAGTGCAAGAAGATGACAGCATCTCACCCTGGGATGAAGTGCTTTGAAATAAACTTCAAGCCTAATAATAAGAGGCTCACTTCTGCATCTGCCTTGTTACTCCCTGCTGCCAGAACTGGACTTAAGCACCCCTGTCTAAAGCCCTGGGGAAACACCCGCACCCTGCTGTCCAGCAAGCAAACCCTTGCTGACAGCCCCTACGCACACCCTTGGCACGGCTGTGGGGGGAGCGCCGGAGAAAGGGGAACGTGGTGAAAAAGGGATAGCCTGCATTCTGCAATTAGGGACGCGTTTCTGCCCTTCTGAGTTCAGGCTAACCCCGCGGGGCTGCACCGGGCTCTTCCACCGACGCAGGGAACCGCGGGAGCCCCTCTCCTCCTCTGCAGCCTCCTGCGGCAGGGCAGAGACCCAGGGACCACCGCCGGCGCCAGGGCCCTCTCACTCGCCTCGGGAGTTTCGGAGAGTCCACCTGCGCGGGAAAAAGGCACAGGGTCACGGCACGGCACCTCCACCGGGCCCGGCCACGCGGCGGCGCGCCACGGCAGGCGCGAGGACAGGAGGCGGGGCTATCCACGTGCGTCAGCAGCAGCTCGCTTCCCACCCACACCCCCTCCAGCCAGCGAGCGCAGTTTCTCGCCGCTTCGTTTCCTGCTTCCCCTCCGCCCCGCCCCGCAGGTCGCCGCGTCCCGCCACAGGGCGCTTACAGCAAGAACCGCGCCTGGCCCGGGCAGGAGCCCACTAGCTCCTCCGCTGCCGCCTCCAGGAACCGCCGCTGCCGCCCCATGGCGCTGAACTCCCGCCCCACCGGAAGCCGCCGTCAGCCAGGTCCGGCGGCCGAGGGCGGGGAGGGGAAGGGGGGTGTGATGTGCAGCGTTTCGATAAGGCCCGGCGGGTACCTGCGACCTCATCACCAAGGTTCCGGTCTCGGACGGGCCGGAACTCGTCCGGCTCAGACAGGCGGTGCGCGGCGTACCCCGGGTTGCTGGGCCGGGAGTGGGAAGGAGCGCGGGGCGAGCGGGGAGGCAGCCGGTGGAGGCGGTCGCCGCCGGGACGAGCTGCCTTGGCGAAGGCTTCGTGTCCGGACGGCGGCGGGCCAGGGATCCGCGAGGGCTCTGCCGCCGGCGGCCGTTGGGGCGGCAGCAACGGCTGCGCGTGTCCGTTGGCGAAGCCGGTGCGCGGAGCGGCGCGAGGGCAGCCCGGCGGGCTGAGGGGCGGGAGGTGCTCAGTCGCCCCCTTGGCCTTGCCGTCCGTAGCGAAGCGGTAGAAAGCTTTTGGTATCCGTGTTCAGGAGCCGCCTGTGCCTTCAGCGGAGTCACAAGTTTGGGGTGGGTTTTTTTGTGTGTAGGAAAGAAAACTTTTACATTAGGGAAAAAGACACGGATTTGTCTGTTCAGAGCTGTCACGTGACAAATTTCAAGCAGCAGCTCCAGAACGCCAGCAGACTCCCGCTCTGTTTACGTCCCTTGTCATTGATTTTGGTAGCTACGTACTTTGCTTTATCGCCTTGCAAATGTGCTCCTCTTAAAGAGAAAAGAAAACCCAAACCACTCAGTTTCTCAGCGTTTGATGTGTGTTTTATTAATTCCCTTGGCCCCATTCATTTGCTAGACATTCTTCTGCTTTGATCTCTTGGTAATGGTGTTCATTTAGGAGAGAGGTATTCATCTGAGCAGGCCTCAATATTCTATGAAGGAATTTGAATAAACATAATTATTTCTTATTTCCTAACATGGAGTAGCCGAGGGCTTTAGAAATAGAAAAGCAGGGGAAAAAAATTGAATTCTTAGGCTTCCTTTAATAGGAGAGCATTAACAGTGCAGCAAATAAATCTGTGTTTGTTAGTGAAATCTTTGCAATAGCTACAATTGGGGCCTCTGCTGACTTGGCTTTGGCATTAAAAAATAAAATTTTAAGGGACTTTTCAATATTAAGTTTTTTGTTGCCAAGTTGCTGGTTTTGATGATGGTTTTTGTGTGAGCTCTACCTTTCCCTAGCGGAGGAGCAGGGATGTCACATAATACCTATTTAAAACACAACTGTCAACAGATTTTTGGAAAATGAAATATTCTCATTTATTAATAGCAGTTGAAAAAAAAAATAGCTTTTGAACACAAGTAAGCAAATGTAATTTCAACACTTTTTAGGGGAGCAGGACTCTTTTTACCATTTACACCATCTTCAACCCCTAAGGGACTTGGTTGCGGAGGAGGAATGGTGAGGCAAGATAGTGCCACGTTCTTTTCCAGCCTCTGCCTGGCAAAAGGAAAACGTGCTGGGCATTTTTCAGTAGTCTAAAGGTTGGACCTGACTCCTCTCTGCCCCTGGAGCGGTGCAGGGGGGCCACAGCACTTGCACCAGCACCTCGGGATAACATTTTTTCAGTGAGATCAAGTGCCTGAGTGCTTTGGTTAACAAGCCCTGTACTATACTACGTAAGCACTGACTAATACATTGCAAAGGATTAATTTTTATTTCTCTCCCGTCCCCCTGCTCTTATACTTTTCTTATGCCTGCTTTTATGTTGGGGTTTGTTGTTGGGTTTTTTTTGTTTGGTTGGTTGGTTTTTTGTTTGTTTGTTTGCTTTTCCCCAGTCTCTTCCAGTCTGTCTGTAATGCTTATACACTTTTTCTTCTGCTCCTGAAACTACACTAGGCCATTCCCTTTTTCACCTTAGTTTGCTTGTTTCTCTTTTCATTATAGATCATCTTTGTCCAAAAAGCAGTGGAAACAGTACCTCCCACTGCCATTGATGCAGCATTATCATGTCTTGTCCCGGTACCTGTCTCATGAGGCAGAAACTGTTTCTCATGTTAGGTAGGGTGCTGAATGTGCTAAACAAATAAAACTCTTGAAACAAAGGGAAAATGATGAAGAAACCCTGGCCCTCTATGAGCCCCATTCTGCAGAACTCCCATCAAAACTCAGTATTTCAGTGCATCCAGTGCGGGCAGGCTGTCAGGACCAGACACTTAAAACCAGATAACCCTCAGCTCCCTGCTACAGTATTTATGGCATCAGTGGGATGAGTTCAGACGCATTTCAAGGCAGAATGCATTCGTCTCTACTTTTTCCTGGCTTTTGTTCACCAAAAAACCCCACATTAGCAGCCTCGGGTTAGTAACTGCTTCCTGCTTCTGTTGTTTAGTGTTTTGTAGCTACCACGGCTGGCCAACAAGCTGTAAATCTTGCCTTTTGTTTTGTAACAAAGGAAAAAATAGAATGATTTGTGTTGACTTTTGGTCATCGTCTATCATCACTGATCTGCCGGGGGGCGGGCGGAGGGAAGCGCGCCGTGTCCCGGGTGCCTGCCGTTTGTCCGGGAAGGCGGTGCTGGCTCGCAGTCAGTAGAGGGCAATAGAGAAGTACAGTTTGTGATACCTAAAGGATTTGAAGCACTGATTATGTGTTTACAGAAAAGAAAAAGAAGAAAAGAAGAGCCAGGAGGATAGGTTGTTCAGTTTACTACTGGAGACCTGACTGTGACAGACCACCAAGACACCAACATTTTCAAACAGAGCAAAGACGACCTTCTGCGGGATCTACGAGTCTCTCGGTTTTTTTATTCAGAGTTACATAGGATAACTTAGCCAGAACTTATTGATGACTGCATGTTTGGTGGACTCGGGAATGGACTGGGAGATGCAGGAAGGCACACTTCAGAAGGAACAGAAGAGGAGGCGTTTCAAAGATCGTGCAGGTGACTGAGGTGAGCAAACTCACAGCTTCTCTTTCGGCTGAGATAATAGGTGTTCAGTCAGCTGTATAAAACTCATGAGCAAACTGATGATTGAAATTATATGAGAATTTTGCTTTTTCAGGCATGCTGCTGTAAGGCTCATTTTATCTTGGAAAGGAAAAGGGATAGTGATGCTACAAGAATAAGCATTTCTAAGCATATGTTATTTTGGAGACACACTAAAACTGGTGACTTGGTTTATGTGTAATATTTTATATTAGAACTGTTTGAAACATGATAATAATTTTACAAGGTTTATGTTCTACAATTCCTAGACTCCAGTTTACAGATAAATATATAAGAGAGATGTGACTATTGTTGATCCTTTTGGAGGGGATATTTGCTAAGCTTTTGGACAAATGTGACTTGGAGGTTTGGAGAAATTTATGGAATTTAATACTGAATATGAATTTTGAATGCATGGTGGAAATGCCCTCAGATTCTTCAAAGGCTTTAACAGAAAGATACTGAGAAGTGATAACAAAGAATATAGCAATAACAAAAGGACTTAAGCCACAGAAATCAAGGGACTGACAGTGGGTTGGGAAAGCAGAAAAAAACCCCAATAGACTAAGTTGGGAAATAAGCATGTGAAACACTTTTCTATTGCCAAGACCTCAGCTGGTGTCACCCCATAACACTTGGAAAATAGCCTCAGCATGCTGGGAACCATTAAAGCAGTACAGATTATCAGAGGAAAAACTTCCACTTCAGCTGCCACTGGTACCAGAAGTGACCAATAAGAAATGTTTGGAAAGTGAAAGATGAAGAATTGAAGTATTGACATTCTGGGGATATCACAGAGAAAGTGCAAGGGTATCTAGAGGTCAGTCAGACAGTACCCATGTGAAACAAGGCAGGCCAATAAATAAAAGGAATAAATCATATTCTAAAACAAAATATCATCAGCTTTGAAAAGCTAGTTAAAGTTATCTAGTACTCTTTTTGAGTCTGGATTTATTGTGGAAGTGGTAAGGCTACAGAACACTGATTTATCTGTGCTTTGAGTGCCAAAATATGTAAAAAATTAATATGATGATTGTTTGTTTATACATTTTTTAGAACACAGCTTCCTTGTGGTATGTACCTGAGGGAAGTGCAAGGTAACATGTAAAGCATGTCACTATTTTCCATGGGTTGGCAACATCTCTCTTACAAGGAAGGGACTCAATGAGTACCAGAATCCCCCTGCTCTTGAAAGGTACAAGTTCTAGTCTCCAATTTTTCTTCCTTTCATTTAATTTCCAGTGCTCTATATCTTGTATACCTGCAAATCCATTCTCTCAGAAGGTAACAGAAATTAAAGATGGTATTGGACAAAAACCTCAGAGAGAAACGTACCTGCAGTTTAAGGAAATCCATACTTGTGTATCAACTCATTTTTAAAGCTGTCTCTGGTAGGTATTATTCTTTATCTAAAATGAAAAGCTCTAGGGAAATAAACATTATCTTACAGCTGATACCTATTTTCAGAGAAATTAGCATGATTGCTTCTTTTCTTACGGGTCGTCTCTCTACACATATAATCAAAGGGATTTTTGTAGTGGGGAGCTACACAGGTCAGTGTCTGGGGATAACAAATGGGAGCTACTGCTTGTTCAAGTGCAGGCTTTGCTTTGCTTTGCCCCGTGTGACTCTGTGGTACGTTAGGCCTTTTTATAGTCAGTTTATGAAGTGGCCATCCTGGTATCTGGCCCACAGTAAGGGTTAGGCAGGCTGCAGATGTACAAGGAAGCCCTACTTGCATAGAAGTTACAGGAAAGACCATCATCTGGTTGCAGTGTCCTTCAGATATACTGCTATGCCAGTTTTGCATATGAGTCCCTGTCACCTGGAGTCATGAGAAACTATTCCTTCATTTTCACTCATGAAACCGTTTTTTAAGAATGTTGAAAACTCAAAGCTGAAGTTCCACTGGTGAAAAAGATGGCGCTAATTAATGGGTTAATAGTCATGTAAACCTCTTTGCTTAATGAGATGTGATATAGCCCCTACTGTTAGGGATATTGGTGTGCACAGGAGTTTGTCCCAAGTGCCCAGGGTCATTGATTGCTGTGCTGCAGTACAACTCAGGCTGCTGTTTCATCCTCTTGCCAAAATAGGAACATTGTACTTTCTGATGAGTCATCTGGGTTTCACTCAGCTCTCGTAAGGTTCCTCCACCCTGATCTGCTTTGCTGTATAGTCCAAGCCTTTCCCTAGAGGCCTTGTTTTTGCAGCCGAAATATGGGGTGGAACCCTTTTCTGCAGCTGTTGGCTCCTTTCCTTAATTTAACTCAGAGGCGACTGCTAACAAATAATACGGAGCATTTTCTCTGTCACTGGAGCTGAACGTGCAGCATTCCTAGCCTTTTCTGGCCTGGAGCTTGGCAGAGCACTGCTGGCAACTAACTGAATCAGAGTTTGCCACATGCTGTGCTAAACATCACCTGCATCAAGACAGGAAGGGAACTAGGTCAACCAAAAGAGGCATTTTCCATCTTGGTCATATTTACTTATGAACAACACAGAAGAGCTGTTTGTTTCAGGAAAACGTTTATTGCTTTATTCTTTTCCTTCTGGTACAAAAGAGGATTTCTGGTTTACATTATTCTTTCCATTTTATTTCTAAGTGACCTGCTCTAAGGTGGTACTGGTTTGAGCATGAGGTTGGACTGGATGACCTCTAGATGTTTTCACCCTTACTCTGTAATCTTCATCACTCATGCTGTTATTTTTGAATTCCTCCTAACTCCAAATTACCTGGAAGAAGCAAAAACCCCACAATGATTATCATTTTCTTTCCCCTCTAAGTTATTACTTTTAATTCATTTGAAAATGGACAAAAGGGAATAAAAAAACACACTGGTACTTCCAATAAATTATTGTGTTGTGGAATGCTTGTTTTGCAGTTGGTTGGTCTATAGGTTTTGTGTTTCTGAGTTTTGTCATAAAAAGCTTTGGCTATCATGTTCAGGCTGCTTAATAGAATTGCTATTATTCGGAAATTTAGTCATAGAGGGCTAAACTGTTTGAGGGCTGTGCTCCCTGCTGCAGCTGGAAAGTGGCTTCTCACACCTGTTTATAGTATCTAAAATTGGTCTTATGTCTGAGAAGCTGGCATCATTGCTCAGTCTTCCTGTTTTATGCTTGGTGAGTCAGATGGCAAGAAGGGGTGGAATATTTACTGCTAAAGTATGAGAAATAATATGTACTTGAAAAATTCATATCAGTTTTTAAGTAATCAATTTTGGCTAAATTAATTAAAAGTTAAACTCTTTGCCCAGCTGACATCCTTAATTCATGAACCCTGCTGAGGTTGAGATCTTCAAAGCTATTTACAACATCTATACAAACATATCTTCTATCAGGCTTTGATGACAAAGCCTGATAGGGTGCACAGAAGATTTGAATCTTTAGAGATGACAGTGATAGATAAAATTTAGACATGAGAGAGGTAACAGAATCAGACTGACACTTAGATTGAACTTTAAGCCAGAATTTCACAGTCGAATATGAGTGGGTGGTGCAGCACTCCTCATCTGCTTCAGAGCTGCTGCTGAGACACAGTGGTAGCACAGCATACGGTACCTGCATTGGGAAGAAACCACTTGAGTCTTCATTGCTGGTCATGCAGCATTGTCCCCAAAATTTATTTCTCTTAAAAAAAAACAAAACCAAAACAAAACTGGAATGGAGAGGATGTAACTACTTCACAAGTCTGAAGGAGCCGCAGTAAAGAGTTAAAACTCCACATGATAGTAATTTAATTAGACTGCAATACTATTGCTTTGACTCGTGATGGAAAACAGGGAACTTCTTCAGGAAGGATGGTGTTAGAGCTGCTTTAATTCCTCAGTACTGAAAGGAGCTAACCTTTCTAAAGTTGGCCTGCATGCAATGCCCTCTGCTTTCCTGTGCTCCTCAGAGATTTTGTACAGAAAACAAAACATCAAGGGGTAGGTGATTCAGCAGAATATTTTTTTCGAAAGCCCCAGAGGTCTCTGCTTAAGCATCCCAAGCTAGAAAAAAATCTCAACACAGTTATATGCACATATGTTAAACAAACATCAGCAGAGCTGTCCTTAACATGTTACTAATTTGAAGTGTGTTGGGAGGCTGATGCTATCTCCAGACTTTTTCCAGAAGGCCCTTACCAGTATGTTTTTATGTATTCTTTTCATCATTATTAGATAATGCTGGCAGTTGCATTCGTGTATGGTCTGCATCAGTCTCCTGAAAGGTCATTTTAGCCCTCAGTGAGGAAAATGCTTTTTTTCTCTCTTCAGAGAAGTAATTTTCAAGTGGCCAGGCTGATGGCCTGGCAAACAAAAGTTGCCAATTTTTAGTCAGTTTGTGCAAATGGAATTTTTTTTTTCCCCTTCCTTTGTCTTTAAGCAGTGTTTTCCTGACAAAAATTATTTGTGGTTTGTTTGTTTTTTTTTTTTTCTTCTCATTAATCTCACCCTTCCTCCTAGCCAGTCTGATATCTCTGCATCCCTTAGCACTGTTTGGAAAAAAAGATATGGTTCTTGTAAGAGCATGAGTGAAAGACAGGACAGTGGAGAAGTCAGCTAGTTCACCTACATTCCTGAAGGAGTAGAGGTCTAGACAGAGATGTACTGGCAGGTCTACAAAGAGCTTGTCACGGTACCTGTTGGCTCTCCGCTTCTGTTTCATTTGCTCTGCTGGTTAATCATTTGCTTGAGTGCTCAGGTACCATGGTGATGGCCACACTACCAGTGCCACAGACTCAGCATGCTGCATGTTCATTAGATATTATTTTTTAAAGGAAATCCAAAATAAATACAACTTTTGAAAATTCTCAGTGTAGCTAACGTTGCCATTAACTTTCTTCTCTAAAAATACAAATTAGCACAGTAGGATATAGGTTTCTGCCTCCCATTTTAGGCTTTTTATTCTGCTGTTGATATCCACAGCTTTCTCATGAAAACATAAGTGGTTTGAAAGGCTTCAGACTTCTTCCATATGTTGAGTATAATACATTTGTGCATTGGCATTTCTGTGTAGCTCTTGAGATGTTTGTTCCATTGTCATCAACATTAAAATCAGGGAAAGGACCTTGGAATAAGAACCAAATGTGTCTTTGGTCTGTTAAGCCCCAACAGTTTGCTAGTGTGACCTTTGTGAAATTAGTAGTATGAAGCGCAACTTTGAAAATTCTGTCTGGCAACTAACTGCTTGAATGCCAATTGGCAAACGTTCTTCCTTCTTCAACTGTGAAGTGCTCTGCCTGAGTTGCTCCAGTGCAGCATCTCTTCTGCAGTATCACATTTTGAGTTCTGATCCTCACACAGGCCTCTGTTGCTACTTTTTATAGTGCAGTGCAAACCTCTACAGTGCAGAATCTATGTGTTGTCCTGTAAAATGCTTTTGTTACTGTGATGTCTTTCTGCCAACCTTTTTCTCTTTTTCATTAACATGCAGTAATTTCTTTGGTATTCCTTTGCATTAAATCTGAGGGGTATTTATGGCATTCGCAGGTATGGTTCAATTAACTCCCTCATCCTACCCTTCCCAAGGATATTTCATTTTTGAAAACCACCCTAAGGAACACGTGCAAGTTGAGTGTGGATAGAGGTATCTCCTGCCAGCAGATCTGTGCTCTTGTTTTTTTCCATGGACTATTGTCAGGAACTTGGCAAGCCTTTGGAATCTTTCCTGGATGAGCAGTTCTGGGTTATTCACCATTTTTTTGTGAGCTGAAGTGAAAATAAACATGAGTTTACAACTCTGAGCTCGAACTGAAACCCAGGTTTTCCCAGTGTGAGTCCAGAACAAGTTTTAATTTGTCCCTCTATGGATTATGATCTGGAATTGGGTTTTGAATCTGAATGGCCTCCAGGTTCTGTGATACTCATGTGAATATATTAGCTTAGTGCTTGCAGGATGTTTACAGCCTGCTGCTCATTTCTAACTGGTGATGTTTTCCTTTTCGGCTTCACCATCGGTATTGGTTTTGGTACCTTATGATGGTAGCAAACTCTGCAGGTATAGAAGCATGATAAACACTCAGAAATTAGTCCATTTCTCAACTATCTTAACCTCTGTTGGAATGGGCAAAGAAAGAGTTTATGTTGGTTGCACAGTTGCAGCCATTGACTGTTCACTTTCAGAAAAGCAGATCTGTGATTTTTCTGTCCTCGAAACACTCGGTAACTTTGATTTAAAACAGTACACCCAAATCCAAACTGAGTTTGGGTTTTCCAAGTGTCTTATTAACAAACAGGTATTGGTATACCTGCAATGAAAAGGTTGTGAGGAAAGGAAAACTATCACCTGGTCTAGCACTGACAGGTTTAAAGAAGAATTAAGGACAAAAAAAAAAAAAAAAAAAGCTGCTAGAGTTGTGTTTAATTTTTCAGACTCTTTGCTGTCTGCTAGTCCTTTACATAAGAGCTAAAAATGTCATTAAATAATTAAAAATATATATTTTAAAGACCAATTTAAGAAACTGAACATTCAATACTAACTTTTGAAAATTGCAGCTCTATTTTCTGATGCAATCTTACATTTGTGACTAAGGGAAGGCTTGATTACTTGAGTGGATTGCTGGAGAAGTAGATGTGAATCTTACTTTATCCATTCTCACCTTCACAGATTGACTTGGAAACCTTCAGTTTCCAAGAAGGTAAAGGTGTCAGAGTGAGTTCATATGGAACAGATGGGTTTTCTAGAAAAAAGTTGATAAACTTCCAGAAAAATTTCACATGACTGGTAGCAAAGTACCTTTGTTGTGAATGTTTACTGGTCCCACTGAAGTTGATGCTGCTTTGGGAATTGACTTCAACTGAGATTAGGACTTCTGTTATAGACTGGTGTGAGCATTGAAGACACTGATCATTAAAGCTGTGTCAGCTTCTCAGCAATTAACTGATGTTCCTTCTGGTATATTCAATGTTCTTTAAATGAGAACCCTTGATTTACATTAAGTGTTTCTTAACTATTCTTGTGGGGGTATTAAGCTGATGACTTGTTTATGGAGCCACCAAAGAAACAGTCAACAAGAAAAAAAAACCAAACCCCAAAAGAAAACCCCATGGAAAACACTGATTTAAATTTGGTGGCTGATGTTGAATGTACTTGTCCTTCCCTCTTGCAGCTGCAGAACATAGTGGCATTGCAGGTGGATCGTCCGACAGCTCTCTTTTGGACTATTGCCAATCCTGCTTCATGGATCAGCCGACAACTGCCTCCTGAATTGTGCTTGCACCTGTTTCCTCTTCTTCTGAAATAAACAGTTTTGTCTCAAAAGAGCATTGACAAAGGCCAAAGTTGCACACCCAGCCTGGTGCACTGATATAAAGGAAATCGCATTTTCTTGATGCTTGTAGAATGAAAGCAGCAGCTGTTACCATGGAAATAGTCAATTTATGAAAGAAGAACTTTTGAAGAGGCTGAACATCACCACTAATCTAAGAGATTGCAGTCAAGACAAAAGGTTAAAGTTGGAGATGTGCTAATTAGAAGATAGCTGTGTTCCTGATAGTATGAGGATGGATACAAAGAAATTCTATTTGATAAAAATGATGTTGTCATGGCTAATCCCTTGAACCTATTATTCTGGATACTCAACATGGATTAGATTCATCCTAAGTATAAGTCCTGATTTGTGTTCGAATAGGTGTAAACTTAATGGATATAAATAGGCACTATGTCCTAGAAAGCTGCTTTCAAATACTTCCTTAAAATTTATTTTAAGAGTTATTCTTTTAAATTCCCTTTTTGGAGACATTTTACTGGGTTTTGTTTTGGATTTTGCAAGTACTGATGTCCTCTATATCCTCTTCTGTCTGCTCAACGCATTTTCTGCGGTGCAGAAGTTAACTGGTTCTTCAGATTTCTCCTTAAATGTGCTAAAAATGTTACCAGCAAATAGAGAAAAAGCTTTGTTATTTCCACTGTGCTTCCTCTGTTGATTGACTGTGCCAAGACAAAGTGAATAATACAGTAATCATCTGCAAACAGGAATGTTTGGGCCAGGTCCTGTCTGCTCATACAAAGTTCCAAATCTTCACTTTTGAGAAGTGTATCTCTCCACAAGTTCTGAAAATACAGCAACATACTATTTCTGCTAAATTTCTCTGCTTTACAGCACTGAAAACCCATCTGACAAACTCCATCTGAGCAGCTAATAACAATTTTAAGACAATTCCACAGTTTGCTCTGGATTATTTCACAAAAGACAATATTAATTAAAGCTCCTGAGGATTGTATTTATGTGAGCCTTAGCTATTCAGTTAATCTTGGGCCCTACATTCTTTTGTTTATTTATTTTCACTTACAAGTATCCTGCATTATCAGAAAAGCCTTTATCTATATAATTAGTTTTACATGGATTTTGTAATGAAGACTATATGTGAAAAATGGAATGGTAGATGTTGTTGGATATGTCCCCCAGAATGCAACCAGTAACATCCAAGCAGGAAAAATATCACCACCACACTATTCATGGAAGAGCTAAACTATTCCGTGTGTAGTGGATGCAAGCAATAGGTGCAGGCAATTGTAAAGGGCATAGATCATGCAATGCTTCCAACTGTATCTCAAGCTCCAACTTGAAGGCTGTGATTTTTCCCTAACTCTTCTAACTGAGAGTCTATTTGAGAAACTGATAGGCTTATTGCTAGGTCCCTTCTTTACAGCCTAGATCAATGTCTGACATGTATAATGTCTTTTTTATTATTATTATTTCCTGCATACTGTTGTTGCTCTTTAACTTAAATAACACTTCTCCCACCTGGAGGCATCTTCCTCAAGGCATTTCTAAGCACCAGTTGTATCCTTATTTACCTCTTTTACTGCTATGCTAAACAACTTGGCTATGTTAGTATCTGGGGATGGAGGATCTCCATCCCTTCACTCATTTTAAAAGCTATTCTCTGCACTTTTCCCCATCTGAATTCATCTTTCTTGAGTGTGTATAGGGTTTCAGGTGAGGCACAACCCTCACTTTGGACATGATCACAGGTGTCTCCCATCTTCTACTGAAAACCTCCAGTATCCTGGAGGATTTTGTCCTGTGGTCTTCCTAGCCTTTTTCATTGTGTTACCTGTTTAGTCATCCTCTCATTGGCATCTGCAGTCCTCATTTGTCTCTACCCAATCATCTCCCAGGTTACATTTGAATGTTCTGCACATGACCTTGCTGTTCATTTCTGTGGTTCCCATCTTCAAGCTGCTGTATCTCTGTATTGATAGTACAAGAGTGTTCAGGTGTTCTTCTACCTGGGTCACAGTGATCAAAAGCTGTGAAAGGACAGCAGAAGCTGCATCTTGATGGATCCCAACTTGGATCTTAAAGACCCTCACTGCTAATCTCAGCTGATTTGATGCATCCCTTCTTAATGCCACTTACCTATTACTACTTCTCTGTTAGCTATTTTTAACCACCAAAACCAGTCTTCTCCTTAGTCCTCAGATTCCTCAATAATGTATAGCATGGTGTCAGACTCCTGAAGGCCTGAATGATGAGAACTATTACATGTCATCTGTTCAGAAAATCACTTGCCTCATCTTAGAAAGCTATATGGATAGTTTGTGTAGTGTCCCTTTGGTAAATTGCTCTTGCATTTTATCCCATTTTTGATTTGTCTTTCTGTCTTTATATATTGTTGTCCTCAAAATGTATGTTAAGATCTTTCATACTAATGAGGTCAAATGAAATAGCTTGTAATTTCCCAGCTGTTTTCTCCTCTTACTTTTCATCACATATTTTTTTTTTTTAGCACAGAAACCACATTTACTATTTTTCAGTTTCACTCCCAACATAATGGTGCTATTAAAAGTATTTCTTACAAGCTTGATGCATTTAAATTTTCAGTCGAGCTTCTGTGTTAGATGCAGTGGATTCTATTTGCATACCTATGTTCTCATTATTAACCCTGTCTTTATCTCTAAATTCAACTAAAAACTTCTGAACGAAAACTGTGGCAAAATACTTATTCAAGGCCTTTCCTTGTATTGTGTTTAATCTCTACTCCATCCTTCCTCTGCATTGTCACAGAATGTTTTCTTGTCTTTTCTTATTTATACTACCAGAGCCTTTTGCTATTTGCTTTCATACTCTTTGCGAGATATTACTCAGCTGGGTTCTTGGCAGTTCAAGCTTTGTACTTAAGGACTTCTCAGATGTTTTCTGGTTTGTGGACAATACCTTCAGCATTCTGCATGGACTGCTTATTTCTAGGATCACCTTTTTGACATGATTATTCATTCAGATTAGACATGGGATCTGTTCTTACAAGGTCTTGATAGTTGCTGGCTGCAACTTTGTAAATGATACTTGCTCAATTTACTGTCCTTTTTCTGTACTACAGAATAGTCATAACTTGAGAGAGCTTAAATGCTATTTTTACTGCCATTTTACAATGCTTTACTATGTTAGTGCAATTCTTAAGTTCCTAAGCTTACCTTGTTTCTGTCTTGCATAAATAATCCCTCATGTAATTAAGCCATGTAATTAAGGCTATGAAGATTATTTGTGTGTGAAAAGGGTTGCAGATCAGGATCAAGGTTCCTTAAAGTACTTTCACCAGGTACAGCATTTTCTCACAGCGGTGGCTTTTTTAGCTGAACTGTAAAAGCTGTTTAAGAGATACACGTGCAATATGAGAACAAGTGCAGAATATTTTGGAAGATGAAACTGCTTGGAAACCGAACGATGCAGGGATTTGTCCAGGTGCCCAGTATTTCACTAATAGCCTTTTTGCCACTTGACTCAGGTTTTATTTCTGTCTTTTTAAGTATTACTAGATTTTCTTTTGGCACCCTGGTGATTTGCAAATGTACAAGTACTGTACCGAGTGCTCAGGAAAGGTCTTTCACAGAAATAAAATGTTGTGTGGATAAGGTTCCTTGGTAACTACTTATTACTTGGATTTTTGTCAGGTCTCAAGATACATCATGGCTGTGTTGCATTAACACTGGAAAAGCATGTTCAGCAGCAGTCTCTGCCCCAAAGAGCTTGCAATGGAAATACATAAAATACATTCAGGGCCAAAAGAAGCAACCATTCTTTTACATTTACCACTGACATGTGGGAAATAGGCCAGTGTCACTTATCTAGGCTATTACTAGTAGCTGAACACAGTCTCCTTGACTTCTCAATCTGTCTCACAGGAAGATAGGAATAGGATGTTTTTTCCTATTTTCATCCACTATAGTCATGAATAGGAGTAGAAAGTTTCAGTAGGGTACTGGGAATGAAAAGAGACAAAATTATATTAATTTTCCTGCTGTTTCACTTACTTTAATTATCTGAAAGCATGCTATGTTCCCTACTGGTGCCATTGCATTTTTTAGCCAGTTTAGTAGAGTAGTTAGCTATTAATCTGTTACAGGGAGAAGGCAGCAGATGGATCACAACCTGATTTGGCTGTTTATTTTCAAATTTTGAGCAATAAGCATGAAATGATTGAACAAAGAAGTATATGAGAATGCAGAAAATATTTTTTTGGTATATAAAAAGCTTTCTTTTAGACTAATCCCATTCATAAATAATATCATACACCATTCTGAGAAGATATTAGGAAGTCGCACTATGCATAGATTTTCAGATTAGCGGGTAAGATGCACAAATGTGACATGAGTTATGACTCTCCTATGGTTTCTACTTATAAATCCTTCTTCCACTACAAATAAATTATTAAATACTTTTAAAATAAGGAGTTAATGAAATAAGAATTACTGCTTTTTTACATCCAGTGAACACCTCTGCTTTGAATAATATCCTTTTTTTTTTTCTGTAGGAATGAATAAAATCCCCTTCAAATCTCTTCCATGTGTAAGTACATCAATTTACTTCAGCAGCAACTCAGTGAATCTAAGTTTGACCAATAAAATTTAGCTGTAATGTCACTCCTGTCTGTGTCAGAAAGATTCAGGGGAGATTAGTGAGGAATCTGTATGTGATTCAGTACTTATCTCTGTGGCAGCTTCAAAGCAAGGCAGGATCCTGTGTCACAGGAAAGAAAAGGAAACGGAATTTTATTTTGAATACTATCATCTCGTGTATGTACAAAGCTATTACTTCCCTCTCTGACAGTGAAGCTACATATTGTATTTACCAAAAGAACAACAACAAATCTCCTGCAAGTGTTCACATAATGTTATATTGAGAAATTTCAAAGAAATTCTGATCAAGATGGCACTCAGGCTATGAATGCCAACAGAATTGTCAGGTACTAGCACACTGTTGTAAAGAGCACTACAAGAGGGCTTCTGCTGGCACTCGCCCAACAAAACTTGTACTCAGTAATTCATCTCAACGAAAAACAATCCAAATAATTTTACCACTGTTAGTATTTTTTTTCCCAAGTCTCTGCTCTAAAATAGCTAACACAAATCTTTGTTTTGCTCTCTTGTTCTAATTGTTTGGTTTTTTTCAGGGAATAAGAATGTATTCAAGTAATTAGAAACCTTTCCAGCAAGAATGTGGAGGAATAGGTTAAATGGGGATGATAAATCATGGTAATGGAAAGCTGGGCCTTCCAGTATGTGTACTGGCTTTCTGAGCAAGATTTTCAGGAAACAGGATCTTCACCTTAGGATTTGTGCTCCTGCAGGAACTTTTCACCAAGAACACTCCCTCTGTTAACAGCCTGTTAGAGTGATGGATGTTGATTTAAAATCCAGAGAGACAAAAATAACTTTTAATTTTCAGACATGTAAAATGTACAGATCGCTAGCTGAAAATATATATAATTCCTTTTAATGCTTATTTGTTAAAAAAACCCGCATATTTTTGACTTGGCTTCTGTGTCTATGTTGATTTTTCTTAGCTGTGGAGAAGTAGCTACAATACAAATAATGTGCCATAGGTATTTACTCAGCAGTCTGTCCAAACAAACTGGCCTGATTAAGGTGAAAATGTTTCACTGTGGCATTTTCTACTGGTGCATTAGGAGATCTGTAGTGAAAGACATGTTCTTTTTGCAGGTCTGTTTTATTAAACAACAAAACCACATCAAAACTCAAATATTCAACCATAAAATCTCATTATTTTTAATTCCAAAAAGACTCCATGATACCTTCAGAGTACTACAATTTCGATGCTTCGTGCTTCTGTTCTACTTATGGTCCTGTTTTCCTGTCTAGACCTAATCTTCCATGACATGCCACTATCTCTACTTTATGGCTGTGGACGTAGCCTACTCTCTGGTGAATTGAGGAAAATACAGTCTAATAAAGTAGCTACACAAGGGGATGAGAATATGAGTCACTCTACTATCTGTGAGGGCCAAAAGTCTGTATTTAAAGCTTCTCTGGAAAATTGAATTCTTCTTTGCAAAGGAAAAAAACCACAAATATTTTTAATTACCCCTAGACCACCTAGTTCTCCTTTACTGTTGAATATGTCTGATAACTTCAGAAAATTTAGTTCACTGGAAATGAGCTTAGCTTTTGAGCTGTGCAGGATCCTAGTGATGCGTGTGACAGTCTCCGTTTGAATTTATATACAAATGGTTTCATCTGATAGGAGGAGGAGAGGGGTGAATGGTGAGTTAAGAGCATGTTGAGCTATTGGTATTCCTCAGCCATACTCTATTTGTACAGAGAACTTTTTTGTTGATGGCTCTATTAATCCTTCCTCTCAGTTCATAGCATTTGAGACAAAAAGGATTTTTTACACAAGTGTTGTGCATGTGGCAAGGCCCGTACAACTGAAATTTGTCTGTGAACTACAGTGTCAGCTTGACATCAATTACTGTCTGTGGCTCTAGGATAGGTATCTTTAAGCATCGAACAACAAGCAGAAGTTGTATTTCAGAGCCTTGAAACCAGCTGCCAGTCTGAAAGCTCTCCAATTTGGATAGAATATTCTCAGCTTGGATTGCTTAATCAATGCTCTGTTTTCAATTCATTGGCAGAAAATAATACCCAAAAAAAGCTTCTCTATTGACAAATTGTCATTTCCAAGCTGACTGCAGAGGTCTGTGCAGTATGTCTACTGAGTCACTAAATCTTTATGCCTCCTCCTCTTCTGAAGAGTAATTAAGCTTAGAAGCATTAGCCTCTAAAGGGCTGATCAGGATGGCTTGGTTTAAAGCTCGTAAAAACTGTTGGATAGCAGCTTCTTAAAATCTTCCACATTATGCATGATTATGGGCATAAATTAGTGCCAGTTTTGTTATTATTTTTAGCACAAGTTGAAAAGATACTTCCACATCATAATTGAGCCTTTAGGCTGGGGTCAGCAGAGTCATTTAGTGAATCTGAGCTCTTCCAATATTTCTTTTTATTAACCTGAAATCTTCTATATGGTCTCTATTAATTAGAAGTGTGAGTAACTGTTACTCAGTGCAACTACAAGACTGTTGACAAACTGATTTTCAGAAAGGCTCTTTGCCCACATCTTCATTGGCCTTAGCTCAACAATGTCACTGCTTCTAAAGCTTGGATTTGTACAGGGTACACCACAGCTCTGCAGTTAACCTATAGCTCTGCTAGATGCTGTTAACTACAAGCCAACCCTACAGACCAATACTTTCTGCCAGTGGTTCACATCCCCACACAGAGCAAATGACAAGTGTGTGTAGACCTGCACCCACCATGATTTCCATCAGGTGACCTTCAGTGCATCTCATTTGTGCTCTGGTGTTTCATCTGCTTTAAGATAATGAGTGACCTGTGACTTGAAGGGGATACAGAGCAGATGATACGGCCTCTGGCAGAGAGGCAGATGGGGGCAGCCTGTTGAAAACCTCTGTGCCAGAATTCACTTGAGTTTATCCCTTTGGTGAGTACAAGGAAGGTGGGAGATGGAGGAGAGGGGAGCAACCGTCCTTCTTTCCCTCCTTGTATTTCAGGGGGGATTAGTCCTTATCAGGGAGAAAGGAGGGAACAGTCCCTGCCTGCAGGAATAGCTTTTTGGTGTCTGCCTTTGTATGGGTGTGAGCTATGTCTTTCCTTTCATCCCCTCCATTATACCACAAAGACAGGCTCTCCTCCTATAACTAAGTTCTCAGAGCTCAGCAGCAGAGGTGCAGGCCCACGTTCTGCCAGAATATGATTTGGCATTTTGTTAGTGACAGAGAGAATTGGACTACAGTATTCAAAGGCTGATTTTAGGTCTTTTTTGAAGACTGCTTCAAGTTAAATAATTTTGTTTTCTGTCCAATTCATAGGGAAGAATTACATCTGTTTCCTGGTTTGTAGCCTATTAATACAATTTGAGGATATTATATTTATTATACTTTGAACTTTAAGTATTTCCTGCAATTTCCAGGAAAACTTCCTTTTAAAAAGCAGTAAGTTGCTGACCAATATGTAGAAATGATTTAACAATTTATTTTTAGTAACGGAGAAAGTCCAAAGGAAAAAAGTTAATGATCCACTGGTACAATATGTAAGGAAGAAAAAGTAGGAGTAAAATCATCAGATAATTTGTGACTTTTAGATTTTGAGCATTTCCTAATTTGATTTGCAGGTGATGATCTGCTGCCAGAATCAATACATCTTAGAAAGTGCCGAGACTGCTCAACTGTGGTGCCACTCCCACGTGAGGAACCTGTATCATCGTCTTCAAGTATCTTCTCTCCCGCAGTAAGTTTTTTTCAGTCATGCAATCTTCTGTGTCAGGAGTTTAAGAAGAGGTAGTGAGGTTAGTTCTGAAAAGTCCAGCTCTGGTCCTAGATTTTGTTGGCAGAACTGAAAGCTGTTGTCAGTAAGCCTAGCTGTTCTTGTTGAATATATGTAAGGTTTGGTAAGCCTGTGGAGTATAGCAGATACCACAGAACTAAATTAGAGGTGTTACTAACTGTAGTTTGTATTTCCTTCATCCACATGAAGTGGACCACATTTGCACAGTTTGTAAAATTTCTCTTATTATCTGAATTATTTTTTTTAATACTGGAATCTATATTTGCAACTTATGACTTTCAAAGTGATGTCAGCCCCTCTAAATAATGTAAAAAAGAGACTCTCATCCAATATTAAAAACAAACAAACAAAAATCCATTAATAATTCTGACAGCTAACCTTTGGAATGGAGACCTAATTAGTTCTTATTGAGCTTGGTCCAGAGATCATTGAAGTAATTTGGAGTCTTTCCATTAAAGTTAATTGACTTTAGAGCACAGTTCTTTCTCAGACACACTGGTTTAGCAACATAGTGTAGAAAAGAGACACCCTGTCACCCATCAGCAACATCACCTACAGACAAGGTGTATTAGGTGTTCTATTTGTCATTGGTTTTGGTAAAGACATCACCCAAGTTGATGATGCCCCTGTGAGCACATAGAGGACATAGAAAAAACTTTGTGCCCTGAGTACCCATTTATTTGGCAGTCACCAAAGCCTGCAGGTTTCACTCATTCTAGCTTCACTGTGGAGCTTTCATCAGAAGTGTCAACATTAACAAGATTTTAAACTGCAGGCGAATATAGAAGATCATTTGATCCTGGCAAAGAACTGTTTGCCTCAGCACTTGTGGGATAATGAAGAGTAAGCAGCAAATCATTGATGAATCTGTAATGCAACACCAGTCCCAGGAGTGCTCAGGCAACGCTGCTGCAGAAGGAAAGACACCAGAAGTGATTAAATGCAGCAGTAGATTCAGACCTTGGGAGACCCACAGGGACACTCTTCTTTAAAAAAATTAAAACATAAAGGAAAAAAGAAAAAGAGGTACAGAATTATGTGATTAACCCTTTCATTCTGGCTTTAAAAAAAAAGTAAGGAACCCACAGATTCTGAATGTTTACTGAACCTACACTGGCCTGGAATCATCCTTGCAGTTTCTCTAGTTTTATGCTTGTGGTGATTTTGACTTTAATTCACTATCTGTGAGTTTCTAGTGAAACTTTTGCATGTTCTCTGAGGCCATTTTCATCACTGTTAAACACCTTCTTTGCTTTTGTTGTCCATAGACATAATTAATAATCATAGGATAAGTTTTGTATAACATTAATAGAGCAAAATATTTAATGTTTCTTTGTACATTTAAAACATGTGGCAAGGCTGACAAAACTTCTCATGCCCTGGCTGCTTGAATAGTCTGCATTGTGACAGGGCCTTGTTTCCTACTGTATTTCTGTACCTAGGAGGTAGGGTTCCAGTTTCATTTGGTGCCCCAGGTTACTTAGCATAACAAATTTAATTTAGTTGGTTTCAAATAATGGAATCAAGATAAAAAAACCTCCCTATCACGTTAATTATCCTGAGAGTAATCCACTCCCTTTGCAAATTTATTTTGGAGACTATGCAAGGTTATATTGCAGTATTAAATGCAGTCATCTGTTTGGATTTAAGTGGTTGCAAAGCTCTGGCTTATACTCATATGAGCTTTAGATTAGAGTGTACATTCCACCTACTAATACAAAAATATCAAGCTAATGTATCAAAAATAAATATTCATTTAAAGAAATCAAAGGAGCTTTTAAGTGATCATTCTGAAAATTTCAATTACATTTTGCAGTCATTTCCATTGCATAATTCATGCATAAAATATTGTTTCCTACTTTCTCTTAAATATACTTCTCTATTGTTTAAAATTAAAATGCCTTTTACTTTGCTCTGACTGTTGGTTTTGGAGGTGGATGGGGATGCTTATTAGTCTCATTATTTGCAACAGTGGTAATGTCACTTCAGGCTTATTGGTCTCTACAACTACCTGAAAGAACCTTGTAGAGAGATAGATGCTGGTCTCTTCTTAAAAGTAAGTAGTGGCAGAACAAGAGGGAATGGCCTCAAGCTGCACCAGAGGAGGTTTAAACTGGACATTCGGAAAAGTTTTTCACTGAAAGAGTTGTCAGGCATTGGAACAGGCTGTCTACGGAGGTGGTTGAGTCACCATCCCTGGATGTGTTTAAAAGCCATATAGATGTGGTGCTTAGGGATATGTCTTAGTGGTGGATTTGGTAGAGTAGGATTAATGGTTGGACTTGATGATCTTAAAGGTCTTTTCCAAGGTAGATGATTTTATGATTCTATGAATAGATGGTGCCTGAGGCATATTTTCCCACATTTGATGAATTCTCCTTTTGATTATGTTACTATATGGCTTAGGTTTAGGTTTAGGTTTATATAGTAACTGTTGAGAACAGTGTCTCCTTAATGTCAGAAATCAATATCTTATTTATAAATATGCAGGTTTTAATAATGCAGTAACAGTAATGATTTTTTTCTAAGTGTATGGTAAAAATAGTGTCACTATTTTCCTGTGGTTGAAGATACTTTAAAATTGGTGGACTGGTCATACTGCTTTTGAAATAATATCTTTTTGCTGTTGTTCTGAATAATGTAAATTTGTGGAAAAATGGTCTCAGAACCTGGCTAGACAATGCTATTGCTTGTTTGAGAGCCTGTGCGCTATGTTTTAAGAGTGTTGTTCTAGTCTCTCAGCTGAGATTGAGATGAGGTCATTTTCCTTGAAGTTTTGTTAAGGTTACAGATCAATACTGGACTTATGTTTGCATGTATTCAAATACACAAGTAGTCCTTCCGAATTCAAGTGAACAAAGTTTTGACTTCATTGATGTCAATGTCAAAACTCCCACTCACTTCACTGAGGCCAGAACTAACAACATTTTTCAATGGAATAGCTTTGACACAGGGAAAGGGAGGGTTGTTTTGGTTTTTAGCAGCAAACTAATGTTAGTCAATATTTTAAGATTTTATAACAGATACAGTGCAGATACACATGGAGAACTATCAAAAATAATTACTTCAGCTTTGTAAAAGTCTTCTGGTTTAGTAATGCCAGTTCTTTATTTTGGCCTTTTACATTTTATATTAATGTTAACCATTGATGACATGGAATGTAATCTAAAGTGGTTTAAATAGCATCTAGATATAATTGATATAAAGCTTCTTTCTACATCAAACTGAAACTATTCAATCATATAAAAAGAAATTGTTTTGTCATTACCAAAATGCCTTTGTTTTAAAGTCCTAAATCTCTTTTCTTGAAGACATTTGTTTAATGGGAAATTCTGAAGTAGTGACATTCTTTCTGATTTAGAGCATAATC
Organism: Megaceryle torquata; assembly: GCA_024611175.1. Lineage (NCBI taxonomy): Eukaryota > Metazoa > Chordata > Aves > Coraciiformes > Cerylidae > Megaceryle > Megaceryle torquata. The sequence continues at coordinate 6,505 of JANIJG010020000.1, read as the reverse complement.
AAATTCTGAAGGGCTGGGATTTCCTGAAGAACAGAAATTTCAATTTTGACTTTAAGCCACTATCCCTCAATGCAGTGAGTACTTAATTCACTGTGACTGTTTGCCAACTGAATAAAAAGCTGGGTACTGAAGTGCTGTGCAAATTTGGACATGAACATATGACACGAACATATGATCATACTTCTGGTCAAATAAATTGTCTGTTGTGCCTTGATTTTTCAGAAGATAATTACTTTTGTTATGGTTGCTCTTACCCAGACACTCCTCCCCATTTCTGGTTGACAAGATTTTTTAAATAGAATCCAAGCTTTTGTAGAAAATAACATGTTTCTTTTACCTTCCTTCAGAAAACAACTTCATGACCTGCAGTCAGAAATAAGTCGTAGTCACATATAAGTAATAGTTTTTTATTAAAAGTTTTTGCAATAGACTGATGTGCAATATAGCATCTTTTATTGACCCTTTTATTCACTTCTACTTATTTCTTAATTTCTTAATAGTCAGTTTCCTGGCAGAGCACAATATACTAACAACTCTTTATCCACTTACCTGGTAACTTTATGTACAGAACCACAGTCTTGTGGGGTTTTCTTTGCTGTGATGGTTGGGATTGACTCTGTCTTTGCACTGTTTTATACAAATAAAGTGTCCTCAGTTTAAGCAGGATGCCTCCCAGTTTGTACGTGCAGTTGCTAAAAAGGACTTTTCAACACTTCATCATGTATTGAAAATGCTGAACTCTTGGGTAATATAAATGCCTGGCTGGTGATATCCTTGAAAGGTTTCTACTTGTTTACTAAAATATCTGCATTATCAGAAGTTTTTTTTCACAAAGAGTTATGGAGTCCTGTGTTCAAACAAGGCTGACTATGGTATAGTAACTATCCCCAGCTGTTTGATAGGAACATTTCACATACAGGCTGAGTGACAAGTAGCTACATAAAACTTTTTCAACTGCTGTAACGGACCTTGAAAATCTGCTAAGCCCAGGAGGACAAAGGAGGTCAAGGAGAGGCAGGATGTAAAAAATAATATTAACACAACATAAGTAGAAGCAAACATAGTGAGAGTTTTGCATTTGAATGAAACTTTATATACTCACAGGAAGCATCATCTAGTGGTTAAAGTATAGAATTGAGAGCTGAGTGATGTCGCTTCTATTCTTGGCCATGCTGCTGCAGGTTTTGTTCCAAATAGAGAAGAGCAGAGGTCAAAAATATACGTGTATAAAAGCTTTCGGTTTTTAGTAATAGCATGAGATAAGGCCATATCCCAAAGCATTAAAGAGAATCAGAACTTTGATTGTAGATAAGATTTTTATGAAAACCAGCTCAGAATTTCAGAAAAGGGACAGATCAGAGTTAAATGAAAATGAGTATGACAGGAAAGTCATATTCAGTGTGAAATCATGTGAAGAGAGTTATGTATGTATAGTCTGGGGTCAGAAAATGTGGAAAGCACCAAGGGTAGTAATGGCAAAATAATTATTTAAGGGGTCATAGAACGGGTCTGTCTCATACACTCATGAAATTTCAATAGCTGCCTAGCACAGGATATTAAAAGCCTCCTTTTGTATGAGTGGTTTTTTTACTTATATATTTTAATTATATATTACTTATATAGAAAGATTTGTGCAAAATCCATGGTAGAATTCATGGTCTCCACAGGGTTGTGCCCGCAGCTGAATGGGAATGGATTCAGACAAGTTTGTGCCCAGCTGTGTTCAGCTGCACATATCTATATCCATATAACTGTAGTATCCAGGATCTTATTGCAGAGTTTAGCTACTCACTTACAAAGCCCAAATTAATGTACCCTAGTTTTCTCTTCTGTTCACAACCTTCTGCTCTGTGTTCTAGATTTGGAATCTGATGGTGCTTGGACATGCTGAGAGTGTGAAGGTATATATTTTCAAGATAAGAAAATATATAGGTCTTTGCAATCACATATGTGCAGAACCATTTCTCTCTGAATATCAGGTGTAGTCTGTGTCTAATGTTAAGATGTTGCTGATGTGCCTTAAGCCTAGCTCCTCTACATGCCCAGAATGCCTCCAGCCTTGACAGTTCTGAGGAGTTCAGCATCTCTCTTGCATCTCAAACCCATCAGGATTTCAAACTTAGAAATGGATGGGTCGCCATCCATTGTTAGAGATCCAATGTTATAGATATTTTTTGAGCCCTCAGATAGTCAATAATACCCTCAGTCTGCTCTAGTGGCATTAATTCAGTATTTGGGAGATCCCACTTCAAATCCCACCTCTGCCTAAGCAGATATGAATTCTCATTTTCTGCCTCACAAGGGAAGCAGCTAAAACACCAGACTATAGTGTAAGCTTTGAAGAAAGAGTAATGGGACATGGAGTCAAGATTGTCCTTCCCTCAGCTGAAGCTCTGCCAATATCTAGGAAGTGATTAAATGTTCATTGTGGACTGGGGAGAGGGGTGGAAGGAGAATGAATGAGCTATACCTAGGGATAAAAGAGAAGTTACCAAACACCTCCAGGCATTTAAAGGATTTGAAGCTAGAATTTGAGACCCAGTTGAGAGCTCTGAGAAGGTTAGAGAGGTTCTTTCTGTATTTTGTGAGAAAGGGATGGCTTACGCATCCATCTTCAAAAAAGGGTTCATAATTATGAATTGCAGAAGAGAAGTACCAGCTGTGGCTCAGGATAGCAACTATACTGGGAAGGGGGAAAAGAGGGGGGCACCTCCTTCTGCTGCAGAGCCACTTGGCAGCAGCCTCAGCAGGCTGGCCTTCCATATGTCCCATGCTGAGGCACCTAACTGTCCCCATGCAGTATCTAATAACAGAATCATAGAATCGCAGAACTATCAGGGTTGGAAGGGACCTTAAAGATCGTCTAATTCCAACACCCCTGCCATGGGCAGGGACACCTCCCACTAGAGCAGCTTGCTCAGAACCCCATCCTGCTTGGCCTTAAAAACTTGAAGGGATGGGGCTTCCACCACCTCTCTGGGCAACCTGTTCCAGTGTCTCACCATCCTCATGGTGAAGAACTTCTTCCTAAAGTCTAATCTGAATCTACCCACCTCTAGTTTTTTGATCCATAATGTAACACTATCCATAGCATATCAGTATCTAAGTCATGATACGGATTGTAACGTGTCCAAGCATCAAGGAATATTTGTCTTTCTGAGAATATAGTCCATCATACTTTATACACCAAGAATCCCAGCGACATCGGTAAACCTCCTTGTAGAGCTCTTTAAAATCTCCAAATGAAAAATGAAATGGCAATAGTTTATCTACCCAGAATGGATTAAGAATCTAAGAGAGACAAGGTTTTAGAGGAGAGATTATCTTTCATTCGATCATCTACTATACTTGGAAGAAGCTGGACAGCTTTCAGGCATGAATCTTTTCATTGTAATCTTGATCACTGCTCATTGCCACGAGGTGTTGAAAAGTCAACCTCCTAGTTTGTCTCTATCTTTGTTATCTTTCTCATTGTATTGCAGGAAGTTATTTTTTCTTCTCTGATGCTGATTTTGTGATTGTTGTAGTTAGTCATCTTGCCTGAAATGTAATTTTCAGAAGCCAAACTGCATTACCTTTTACAGCTCCAAGGAATTCAGTGCAGCAGCAGAATACCCTTCTATCTTGTTCCATCTGGTTTCATCTTCTGCCTCTGCTACTTGAATGCAGAAGGCCAGAGAAATGGGCCCAGCATTTTGCATTTCATCATGCTTACATGCAGGAAGTGTATTTAATTATTAAATATTAATAGTGAATTAATTTTTCTTTTAAATGGAGCTCTAAAAAGAACAACTGGTGCTTAATTTATTGAAATTAAGTTACCCCAATGCACTTGAGTTCATGGTTAAAAAATGTTAGCTCCTTGAGGGTTAAAAAGAAGAGAGATGCTGGGGAAAGAGAGGAAAAATAATTACTTTTTTTCCTGTATTTCTAAGATGTTTGTCAGCTTTCTGTGGAAAGTCCATCTGCACTGTCAGTCTTTGTGTCCATTCACCTGCCCTTCTCTGACTACAAAGATTCAAGTCTGGCATCCACTAGTTTTTGCAAATACTCTGCAGAGGTGACTGAACCCATTTGTTTTCTGTGTTCTCTTTAAAGTCTTCATTAAGCTTTCAGAATTTATACATGGCTATTCATTAATGAGAAAACAGAAGCTGGATGAAAAAAATGAAGTAGGTTTTCAATGAAGGTTTACTGTAGTGTTTGCCCCAAGTAAGCTGAATGCTCTGTTGAGCTCTATTTAAAGATGTCCCCAAGACCCAGTTCAGTTTTGCATCTGTTCAAATTCAGGGGTTACTGAGAGAAGCTTTTTTCTCAAGATGAGTCCTCAGGCTTGGGTTCAACTACTGAAGCACTAATGTACCTGTGTATTTTTAACTTGTAAACATGATTCTTAAAATTATGGTTGACTTTTGTTATTTAAAGCCAGTCTTCTCCAAGTTCCCAAGGGGTCATGGCTATACTGGTTATATCCATAAGAGGCTAAATACCTGTGCCTTATGCTATGATTTCAGTGAATTATTTATGGAGCAAAGCGTTATTCATACATATGAACAATCCTCACTATCATACAAACATTACATATGAACAATCCTCACTATCAATACAGGCTGGGGGATGAGGTGACAGAGAGCAGCCCTGCAGAAAAGGACTTGGGGGTGCTGGTAGATGAGAAGCTGGACATGAGCAGACAGTGTGCTCTTGCAGCCCAGAAGGCCAATCACATCCTGAGCTGCATCAAAAGAAGTCTGGCCAGCAGATTGAGAGAGATGATTCTTCCACTTTACTTTGCTCTGGTCAGACCTCACCTGGGGTACTGCATCCAGTTCTGGAGCCCTCAGCACAGGAGGGGCATGGACCTGATGGAGTGAGTCCAGCAGAGGGCCACAAAAATGATCAGAGGGCTGGAGCACCTCTCCTGTGAGGACAGGCTGAGGGAGCTGGGGTTGTTCAGCCTGGAGAATGCTCCTGGGAGACCTCATAGTCACCTTCCAGTACCTGAAGGGGACCTACACGAAGGTGGGAAAGGGACTGTTTACAAAGGCCTGTACTGACAGAATGAGGTGCAATGGTTTTAAACTAGAGAAGAATGGATTTAGATTGCATGTTAGAAACAAGTTCTTTACCATGAGGGTGATGGAACCCTGGAACAAGTTTCCCAGGGAGGTGGTTGAGGCCCAATCTCTGGAGATATTCAAGGTGAGGCTTGATGAGGCTCTTAGTAACCTGATCTAGTTGAGGATGTCCCTGCTCACTGCAGGGGGGTCAGATTAGATGACCTTTAGAGGTTCCTTCTGGCCCATACCATTCTATGATTCTATGAATATGGCCTTTTCCCATTTTTTTCCCGGTCCTTCTTATAAACATACAAAATATAAGGAGGACTTCAGGAAACTTTACCTTATGGAAGGAGTCAAAATTAAGAGTTGTAGTGATACAACCTGAAAATTGCCAGTGAGAATAACAGGGTATAAAAAGTCAATTACTTGCAAGGCATTGGGAGCTTGGGAAGAAAGTATTATAACAATATCACATAATGGCTCCATTATAAGACTATAAGTGTTTTGAAGAACAATATTAATGAGCTCCTCTAAAACTTTGTAGAAGGTTAAACCAGTCTAAATTCAGTTGCTTTCTTGGTCTAATTTAGGCATACACCAATGTCTCTACAGTCACTTGATGCTGAGCAGTGGAAGGAAGCTTGCTGTAATACACTAAATACACTATCGTGTCCTGTTAACAGAACTATCAGAATTAATAAAACACTTAAAATACATCACTAAATGAGTTACAATTGCAAAATAAATTATAATGCAGTAAAACAAAATAGTAGCAAGTACAAAATAATACAAAATGCAAATAAGTAAATAATAAAGTGAAATATTACATATAAGAATAAAAGATACTGAAATATTAACACTTCACATTGGTTTGGTTTTTACAGCTTACTAAAAAATATTATTTAGGATTTGATGCAAAATTTATTGGCCAAGAATTGTTTCTGGAGCAAGGCACCACTGTTTGTTCTAGCATCAGTAAATTCATTACAAAGAAGAATGAGTGTACAAAATTTCTTTCTATTACTGAGTGCTCTGAGCTGAGGTATCAGTGAAATCCTCTCCACCTATTCTTCTATCTCCACTCTTTTCAGCATTGTAGATAAGCTTCTGCATGTCACCAGGACATATTAAAATGTAGTACTTTTCTTAAAAGCTATTCAGTTCCTTCTCTTTTATGCAGGTGTATGAAAAATGTGTTTGTTGGCTCAGGCATTGATAAAGTAATAGCAATTTCTGCAAGCTTAACTATTAAATTTCATTATTTATTTGGAGGCATGTTATGGAATAGGGCAGGGGGAGTGAAAATGAGGGAAATTATTGCGATCTAGCATTGGAAGAATTTGGTAATTAGCATTAATTAAGGAAAAAAAACCACAAACAAAACAACAACAAAAAAACCCCACAAAAACAAAACAAAACAAACAAAACCCACAAACAAAAACACA